>SSNS01000396.1:333291-398867 GCA_006937985.1 Aphyosemion australe | reverse complement strand
ATGTTACGATGCAGTGCTGATGCTGAACTACCCGTAGTCTCTCACAGAGTCTCCCACACACACACGCACACACGCACACACACATGCACACGCACACACACGCACACACACACACACGCACACACACACACACCACACACACACACGCACACACACACACGCACGCACACGCACACACACACACACGCACACACACATACGCACACGCACACACGCACACGCACGCACACACACACACGCACACATACACACACACACACACACACACACACACACACACACACACACACACGCACACACACACACACACACACACACGCACACACACGCACACGCACGCATGCACACACGCGCACACACACATGCACACACACACACACACACACACACACGCACACACCACCAGTGTTGCCATGACTGTAAACTAGACCTATTAAACCTAGAATGGTTTTTGAACCAGGCTGTAAACATGTTTATTTCTGCTGTGAAGTTGGTGTTTTTAACATGGGAGTCAATGAGGATTTGCCCACTCCTGGTGCCAGCCCCTAGTGGATGAGGGGAGAACTGCAGTTTTTGTCACTTCCTGGTTGGCTTCAGAAACTTCAGACTATGAATGCTCCTTGGTTTCTACACATCCTGTTTATAAGAACGGGAACCAGAGGGTGTGTTCCAAGTCACCAGCTGCCCTTCTTCACTGGTTCTGTGTAGAAGTAACTTTATGAAGAAAACTATTCTGTACGGAGGCACTGTCGAGTCCCGGGTAGCGTTAGGGAAATCCAAAATCAGAGCAATTTTAAGAAGATCATAGAAAAAAGCCTATTGTATTGTAAGCATTGTCTATTATGGTTTTGTTGTCACAGTCGTGACAGTATGAGCAGACAGGTCTTTTCAGACAACACTACGTGGGGGGGTTGTAGAGGGTATGGATTGTTAAATGCATTTTGTATTTTGATGTAATGGACCCCAGGAAGATTAGCAACCATTGCTGTGGAAGCAAATGGGGATCCAAATAAAAAATAAACAATAAATAATCTAAAATGCCAAAATAATGACTACGCATGTGTACCGGTGGTTTGGGGTGACTTGCTCTTTAATGTTTTCAGTGAAACCTGCAGAAGCGGAGAAGTGATTTCATTGAACTGTGGAAACAAACGTGAGTTTCTGTTTCAATAACTTTTCAGTTTTTCTTGATTTTCAATTTGAATAACCGTTATGATTGTTTTATTTTTCTTGTTTAATGAACTTCTGTTTTTAGCATGTGGACTACGTCTAGTCGTCATGAATGATTTGGACAAATCAGAGGGAATTGGAGCCACAGATGGTGAGAACAGGAACAACTGAATCCTTTAATTTATACTTGTCCGTCTGCGTCAGTACGGAGACACGCAGCGCCATTTTGTGTCGACGCAAGGGCTCTCAGACGGGCTCGCGGAAGGTGACGGAGACATGCCCCCAAAAATAACTGTTCGTCGAGAGCAACGGAGAGCGCAAGCTTGTGATTGGTCAGGACGCCGCTTCCTTGAAATACGTCACCAGCAGCACCGCCACTGCCGACTCAAAAAATAAATAGCGCTGAAGATATTGTGACGGCCTCTCTGTCGCCGCCTAGCGGGGAGTGGATGCAGCGGTAGCCAAGGAGACACACCAGCAGCAAGTCAACAACACTTTATTCGCTGCCGAGCAGCCCTTCTTCACCTCCCGACAACAAACAATGAATTACGGTGCCAACTGGCACCGGACAATGACAACACAAAACAAGCGCTAACTAAAAGTAAAACAACAGCAACACAACCCCGAACAATAGAACCCCCCAGAACACCAAACAGACGAAATTAACCTCGAACTTGCCCCCACAATGCCTTGTGGCCGCTACCTCTGCCTAGCAGCGGGCAGGGCCGCCACAATATTTAGCGGCAGACATGGAGCAGATTGACGAACGCCTCGCTGAAAAAGTTCGAAAATATGAACGTTTATTCAGTCGTGACTGAAGGAGCACAAAGATACACAGCGAGCGATTTATTCGTGGAAGGAAATGACGAGAAACGTGGGTTTAGAGGTGCCGACCGCATGAAGAGGTGGAGGAGAATGAGGGACAAGTTCGCCCGTGTTAAAAGCTCTAAAATACATTAAAACAAGGTAAACACAGTAGTAAATACACTATCGTAGACCGGATACGGGGCTGTAATGGTGGCAGGATACCCCAGAAATGTGCTACGCCCTCTGCTGTCCAGGCGGGGGGGGGGGTTACTTTGCAACACCCCCAGCCAACAGAGAAGTAGAAACATAAAACGTCTCCGTCAACGCGTATGCGTCTCTAGCCCGAGGAGCTGACGGAGACGTATAAATCTAGATTCAGAGGCTGCACCCCAGCGCAACATTGTTGGTGAGCAACATTGTAGCCACTGCAGCATGGTGGGCTGCCATACACACACCAGGTTGCCACCAATATCCTCCGACCACCACCAGCAGGTGTCTTCCCCACAGACACAACGTTGATGTTTTATCTCCACCAATAACACAAGCCTGGAGGAGTTCTGCTGTGTGGTGGAGTTGCTAATGCTAACAGTTAGCTTCTACTAGCCCAGACGTTCTCTGCTGTTTCCTGGACGCTAAACCAACAACAGCCTTCCCCGTCGTGAGTCCAGATGGGTGAGTCCATGAATGTTCAGTGACAGTGTGACGTAGATCTGTCAGGATTTTCTAATCCTAGAGTTTCACCTAGAGTCTATTTTCTATCAGAAGCTAATGCAGGAGATAGGTGGAGGAGACTATTTTCATGTTCAGCCTGCAGGAAACACTCAGAGTGACCCGTTAGAATCAGAGATAATCAGTAAAACATGGTTTCTCAGAGTTCCACACCTTTAAAAATCACAAGAAAACCCTTTTTGAGTTGATGTAAATGCTGGTAAAGATGCTGGTTGCTAGGTAACAAGACACACACCAAGGTAAGGGCAGGAGTAAATCTGAAGGATAGAACATCCAGATTCAAAGCCACTCACTCCTGATGTTTGTGGTCAATGAGACCAGGTCCTTCAAAGGATGTTGCCTCTGACTTTGGTTTGTTTGCGTCTAGGTAAAGTGGTGGGCGGAGTCGACGCTGTGAAGGGGGCCTGGCCTTGGATGGTGTCTCTCCATTGGAGAGGGCGCCATGTTTGTGGAGCCTCACTGATCGACAATGATTGGCTGTTGACAGCTGCACACTGTGTCTACGGGTGAGAAATATCTAGACTCTGAAGCACGTATGTTCTTGTATGTCCCAAAGAAGCACCTTACATCTTTTGGCAGCATTACTGTTGGGGTTTAGTCCACCGTGTGCTGTTATATAGTTCTGTTGGGAAAGTTACTTTTAAAAAGTTAGTACTTATAATTAACAATTACTTTGTCAAAAGAATGGCTGATTTAGTTACTGAGTTACAACAGTAAGTAACTAATTACCAGGAAAAGTAACTAGTGTGTTATTTATTTTTTTTAAATATGCAAGAAAAATGGGATCCCTCTTAATAGAACTGACTTCATTTACTATAAATTATTACAAAATAAAATATAAATGACTCGATAGACAATAGACTCCAATTCAAAGAGTTTGAATGAAGGCAACTGGACTTCTTTGGTTTCTTGAAGTTGTTTCTCTTCTCATCTGAGGAGCTTTTTCAATTCTTACTGGAATGTGGGAGGGTCAAGCTTATAAACTGTAGCTGTCTGTTGTTGCTCAACGAGCAGAAACTACCTATGAATACCCCTCCTCCCTACCCCCTGATGAGTCATTAGCATCATTAGCCTCTATTGTGTGGGAGTCGTGTTGATTAGATGCAGGAGGGTGTGACCTAGACTGAAACTGTTTGAGGATTAGGTTCAGTGCTGCATTATAGGTGCTGGAGAGGTGAAACCTCAGTCCTCCTCCTCTATTTAGTGAAGGTTTTTCATGTTTGACATAGATGGCTTCCTTCACTCCTCTCTCAAACCATCTATCTTCTCTGTCCAGAATGTGGACTTTGTCATCTTCAAAGGTGTGTCCCATGTCCTTAAGGTGAAGGTGGACTGCAGAGTCTTGGCCTGAAGAGGTGGCTCTAGTTGTTGTTGTGTTTCCCCTACGTAAAGGTCTGGACAGTCCTCACTGGACTGCATAGGAGTCTTGTCTTTAGGGTGGACCAGCCTCTGTCTAAGGGTGTTGTTGGGGTTAAAGTTTACAGGAATCTTGTGTTTGGAGAAAATTAGACTCCTGCCACGTATGGCATGATGGTGCCTCTGCGTCTGTCCCAGAACTAACCCTAACCCAGAACTACACGGGGGACCTGGTGAATGACCTGCAGAGAGCTGGACCAACGTTACAAAGGCTACCATCAGTAACACGCTACGCCACCATGGACTCACACGTGTCCCTCTGCTTAAGCCAGTACATGTGCAGGTCCGTCTGAGGTTTTCTAGAGATCATCTGGATGATCCAGAAGAGGAGTGGGAGAAGGTCATATGGTCAGATAAAACCAACATAAAACTTTTTGATAAAAACTCTACTCGTTGTGTTTGGAGGAGAAAGAATGCTGAGTTGTATCCAAAGACCACCCTAGCTACTGTAAAGCATGGGGGTGGAAGCACCATGCTTTGGTGCTGTTTGTCTGCAAAGAGACCAGGACGACTGATCCGTGTAAAGGAAAGAATGAATGGGACCATGTATCATCAGATTTTGAGTGAAAACCTCCTTCCATCATCAAGGGCTTTGAAGATGAAACGTGGCTGCGAGGGTGACCAGACGTCCCGCTTTGTGTGGGACAGTCTCGCATTTTCATCACTTTTCTCACGTCCCGCTTTATTGACACTCTCCTGTTTCGAGTTTCAATCTTGCATAAACTGTGTGGAGAAAGCTGCCCGTTGCTGTCAATCAAACTATGAGGCGGGACTTTAATGCAGGTCCGGAGTATGTGGAGCATGCACACGAAACAAATCAGAAGCGTCCGCGAGAGGACAGGTGAGCACGATGGAGAAAATGCTGTAAAGACTCGTGTTCAGAGATACTCTGACAGAGTCTTTGTTGTTTCGGAGTCTTTTTTTGTGCGTGTCACGGCAACGAGTCCGATATGAAACGGAGCAGAAAATCCGAGAGTCACAGAAAACGTGTTGGTCAGAGGTTTCCCAGTAATTAGACAGGTTGATGCTAAAACCCAAAAAGATCCTAACACAGGCCAGGTGCTGTGTTGTTTCAGACACAAGCTGAACCCGTTTAAAGCACTTTAAAGACACAACGAGAGGATTAAATGGAAGCCTTCATTACTTATTGAGGAAAAGTAACTCAGATTATTATTAGATTAGATCTGAATGTGTTCAGAGATTAAAGTCAGTGATGTTTTTTTCTCTCCCCTAAATATCTACTAGAACAGATTTGTTGTCATTAAAAAAAAACACCATTTTGTTTCTAAATTAAGGGGAAAAAAGTATGGATATTTTTTCAATGGGATGCTGATGTTAGTGGGAAATGGACTGAAAACAAACTTAAATGACCGAGACAGGAAGAGTCTGTACAAGCTAGTTACGGAACCCCCGTGTGTGAGATCCATAGAAGTCATGGTAAAAAATGTGACTCTTTAGCGCCATGCTGTTCAGAGTCAGTATTGCAGCTACGGTGGCCCACTCACAAAGCCAACAACCTCCAGCTATCTGGTCCGTTCTTTATAAAAAGCGTGAGATTGATCTGTTTCCAACCTCTGTAGCCTAACCCACACAAAGCACATAACTACTCAACCAGTTAAAAAAGCATTTTAAATTATGACTGTTCAGTGTTAGTGCCACAGCACCCCCCCCCCCCTGGGGAGGCCATGGACAGCTCCTCTAGTGGCAGACTGAGACATCCCAGATGTAAACCAGAACGCTACCGTAGGTCATTCATTCCCACTGCAGTAAGAGTTGACCTGTTACTGGAATTATCCTGTTACACACTAGCATCAGTGCTAGATTCACTATGGGTTCAACACCCACATGTACGTTAGTACGTCTGTGTCTCTTATGCTGGAAACTCAATTTTCTGTTTTTATTCATTATTTAATAGCTGAAGGTTACAGTAACAGCTAGTGCTCATGTGTGTTTAACTGTTCTTTGTTATCATCGTTCTTCCTCTCTAAACGCTGGTGCTGCTGTAACGAGTGAATTTCCCCACTGTGGGATTAATAAAGTCTACTCTAAACCCTTTTGAAAGCTTCAGTCTGGTGTCCACCCTCTTCATAGCACAGAAACGACTCTTGTCAAAATAACAAATGACATAACAGCTGACGCTGGTCCTCTCCTACTCGTCCTCTGTGATCTAAGTGCAGTCTTTGACACTATTTCCCATTCAAGCCTTCTGAACAGACTAGCCTCCTGGTATCACTCACACTCCTCTCGCCTGGTTCTCCACCTCCTCTGGCCACTTCCAGTCTGTTCAATTAAAATCCTCCCGTTCTTCTCCTGTCTCTGCTGGTGTTCCCCAGAGCTTCTATTCATCATCTACATGGTTTTGCTTGGCCATATCTGTCTCAAACACAATATCAACGTCCACATCTATATCTCCTCTCACGCTAACACAATCTTTCTTCCAGCTTCCCTTTGTAGCTGTCTCCTGGTCTTCATCAAACGTCCTGAAACTCAACAGCAATAAGAGTTTCTCCTTGTGTGGAAACCCTCCACAGAGCGGGTTGTCCAGTGATCAGAAGGTTGCAGGTTTAATCCCGGCTCCCGCCAGAGTATGCTGTTGTGTCCTTGGGCAAGACGCCTAACCCACCTTGCATGGTGGTGGTGGTCGGAGGGACCGGTGGTGCCTGGGTACAGCAGTGCGCCCCAGGGCAGCTGTGGCTACATCGTAGCTCATCACCACCAGCGTGTGAATGGGTGGATGGCTGATTGTGTTGTGAAGCACCTTGGGGGGTTGAAGTGCCCTAAGAAGGCGCTATACAAATACAGACCACTAACCATTTTCATAGATAATTCCTCCATCCTTCCATCCCCCGTGTAGAGTCTGGGTGTCATCATCGACAGCGCTCGCTCAATCGACTCCGCCCCTCTCTCACTCCCCACGCTACAGCCATCCTTGTACACTGCCTTGTCACCTCGAGGACCTCTTTGGTCTCCCCCATGAATCCCTTTATCATCTCCAACTCCTCCAAGATGCTGCTGCACGGATCACCACCCGTACCCCCTCCAGAAGTCACATCAGTCCTGTTCTTCAGCGTCTCCAGAATCACCTTGAAAATCCCCCCATACCTGTCGGATCTCGTCCCCTCCCGCTCCGTCACGTCTTCTTCTGCTATTCACCTCATGGCCTCCCTCGCCCGTCTCACCACCGTTGGAAACAGAGCTCCTCGGCTCTGGAGCTCACTTCCTCCTGACCTTCATTCACTCTCTAGTCAACAAACCGTCCCTTTATCGTTGCCACTGTGCTCTTGTTGCTGTAGCTGGCCTTGTTTTGTTTCTGACATGTTTCCTGTAAGGTGCCTATAAATCTATTATTATCATTATGAAAATGGATTAACAGAAGCTAGGCTGCTGTAACTGGCACCGCCGGTCCCTCCGACCACCACCATCAGGCGGGGAGGGTGAAGTGTCTTGCCCAAGGACACAATTGCAACAGACAAGGTTTGAACCTGCAACCGTTGTGTTCTTGTTGGTATTTCCTCCTCTGAACAGAACTTTGGTGTAAACTGGAATAGGTGGGTTGATCCAAATGGACTCCAGACCTGCAGCAGTAGCCTGACTCTGTCTTCTACGACATTCATATTCATAACAGGTTTTTATACAGCAGAGAAACAAAAAGTGACACGACACAAATGAAACAAACCCAACAAGCACAGAGGCTGGTTTGAATGTTGGCATGACCTTTGACCTCCGCCTCAACAGGAAGAACATTCACCTTGAGTCCTGGTCGGCCGTACTTGGACTTCACGCTCAAAGTGACAGAAACTCAGCAGATGTTCAGACCCGACGAGTTGATCGTATCATCATCAACAGGCAGTACAACAGAAGAACCAAACAGGCGGACGTTGCCATGATGCACCTGCAGCAGCCAATCAGCTTCACCCGTCAGTAACCTAGCAACAGCTCAGCTCTGTGGGGTCAAAGATCAAACTCCCACCCTGACCTTGACCCGCTCTGTTTCAGAATGGGTACAGCCGGTGTGTTTACCAGCTGATGGTCAGAATTTCACAACAGGAAGAAAATGTTCCATTGCAGGCTGGGGGCGAGAGACTGAAGGAGGTGAGACAAAACAAAGCTACTGTGAGACACACGCCTGTCCACCTCACCCTTCCGTTTAACCCGTCTCTCTCCCAGGTTCACTCCCTGACATTCTCCAGGAGGCCCAGGTTCCCCTGCTGGCTCAGGAGCAGTGTCAGGATCTGTTACCGGAGTACACGATCACCTCCAGCATGCTGTGTGCCGGATACCCTGAAGGTGGCGTCGACTCGTGTCAGGTAAGTGTTCACCTGTCTGAGAAACAGCTGACCTGTTGTCGTGTTTCTAAGCAAACTCATGACTGCTGTTAGGGTGACTCTGGTGGTCCGCTGATGTGTCTGGAGGATGGACGCTGGACTGTGATTGGTCAGTTACACACACACACACACACACACACACACGCACAGGTGTGACGGTGCTGATTTCTCGTCGGTACAGGTGTTACCTCCTTTGGGGTCGGCTGTGGGCGTCCTCAGAGACCTGGAGGCTACGCTCGAGTCTCTGCTTTTGTCTCCTGGGTCGCTCAGACCAGACGCTCCTCCTCCTCCTCTTCATCACTTCAAAATGAGTGAATCAACAAATAAAATGTGACAAAAACGTTGTGAATAGTCAATAAACCTTTGAATGATGCTTGTACAGCAGATGTGGTTTGTTGAACACACTGAGCTCCTGTCTGAACCTTCTTGGAGCGTCAGGTCTGGTGGGTACGACACCTCTACAGGTACGCTCCTCCTACATGAAAACACAGACAGGAGTTTAGTTGTGGCGTAGGCGCTGCCGTGTCCCTCAGCTGCTGGGGTGGGTGTCTAGAAACCCGTCCCCTCACAGATGTCCTGTTTTGACTTGGTCCAAATCAAAAGTGCCGATGAGAATCGAAGCTGAACAGCAGTAAAATCTGGACCATCGTGAGAGAGCGTGATACTTTATTTATATAGCTACCCCAGATAAAAGTCACAAAGCTCCCCGTATCAAACTGAATTAGAACAAATCTAACGGGATGTTTTTAAAGAAGCAAAATGGCTCCAAATGAAAGGAGTTAAACCGAGTTCTGGCGCCAGCAGAGAGACCAGGTGAGAGAAGACCTGGGTCACCTGTCAGAGGGTTCTGCTCTTATAATATTATAAAGCTATTATTGTTTTACCTGACTCTTCTGTGCACCTGTGAAGAGTTCTGCTTCTTTGGACAACGGGTTGTTTTAAAAATGTTCTGTCATCCAGAGACGACTTGGAGCAGGACCTGGTCCTGCAAGATCAGCGGCTCTCCAGCAGGTGGCGCCATTTCTTTGAGCTGCTGCAGAGTTTCTTTTCTCTTCAGTTGCATCTTTTTGATCTTTTCCAAACTCAGCTTCAGATCCTCACGCTAAGTTCAGTAGAACCAACAGTTTGGTTCAAAAGCTCTGGGGTCAGTTTGATCACCACAGCACTCACTCACACACACACACACACACACACACACAGGCAGGCAGAGGGAGGAGATAATAACAGAGTGGAGGAGTTTCTGCTCTGCTACTCAGTCTGAATTCGTCTCACAGGACGTCTCCGTCTCTCCGTCTGTCCTTCAGTCTACCGTCATGGAGCTACCTGGTTATGGACTGATCCTCGTGTTTCTGCTGCAGATTGACTCTTTGCTCTCCATTTCCATCAGCAGACACTCAGGTCAGATTTACTGCTGTTCTAGTCTCTCTTGCTCTTCTTCTGTGGTGGATCAGTCTTCCAGCCTGTGACCTCTGCACACACTAGCTCAGAGTTCAACTCTGCATAAACGTGAGTGTTTATGAGTTTCAGATGTTTGGAGAATGTGAAGTGTTTGGATCCAGGTTCCGCTGGGCCCTCCCAGAGTGTGTGTGTGTGTGTGTGTGTGTGTGTGTCCTGTGACTGGATGGGTCAGAACAGTTTGTGAACTCAGTCATAGATCAGTGACTCAACCAGAAGTGGGACCTGAAGGATTCAGGGGGTTTCTGGAGAAACACACACACACACACACGAACACACACACACACACGAACACACACACACACACGTAGAAGCACAGAAATAAATACAAATATTTGAACTAACCAACAAGAGAAAGCATTTCCTGGTTTGGGGGGGGGTGGAGCCTATCACAGGTGAACAAGGTCAGACATCAGTTTAAGCTCAATAAGAAACAAGGAACTTCAACATGATGAAAATCAGCTGATGGACTGGACCAAAACCAGACTCAAGGTTAGCAACAGATCCATACATGACTAATCCTACCAACTCTAATCAGAACCACCTGATCCGTTCCCACAGAGGCTGCAGACAGATGGTTCATCCGTTCACCTTCAGGTTCCAGTTCTTCATAACGTTCAGTGAACCCGTCTGGTTCATAGAAGCATCTCTCCTGTTCGATTGTGACTTAGGGACTGATCTGGTCTCAGCAGGACCTCAAACTGAAACTGTCTCTGTGTCTCTCAGATACTCTCCAGCAGGTTCTGTCAGAGTTCAGTATCACTCGTCCCATCAGAACCGACTCAAAGGGGCGTTTTCTGTCAGCGTCACTCTCCACCCACCACCTAGGACGCAGAAAGAGACGCACCACGTCAGCAGAGGACCTGCCTACTAACTTAAACGTCAGAACTCAAACAGGCATACCTTTTTCACATCAGGCTCCGCCCTCATCATTTTCATCCAGCAATCACCGGAAGGGGTGGGCTCCGAAGGCAGAAGATGAGGCGGAGCTTTACTACAACGTGACAGTGTTTGGTCAACAGCTCCATCTAAGGCTCTGTCCCAACTCCCGCCTCATTGCCCCCTCTGCAACCATGGATTGGGAGGAGTCAGGACAGTTCTACTCTGAACCAATCAGAAACAACCAATGCTTCTACACTGGAACAGTGGCAAATATGGAGGACACGTCTGTCGCCATCAGCAGCTGTGACGGGCTGGTAGGTGTCACCTGACCTGAAAGTTTTCATCACACAAGTGGTTCTTTAGAGCAGGTCTGGTCCAAGTGTCTTAAAGGTCTGGTCCCAACATCTGGGACAACGGTCCGACACAGACGTTCATATGCAGTCATTGGACTTTAGCACAGCTGCTCTTGTGTTGTTGGCAGACAGATGCAGATTATAGTAATGATGAGTTTTCAAAACACAGTCATATTCTAAATTTGCTCTCTCGGTGACTGATCTCTTTGTGGTGGTCCAAGCAACCAAGAACTGGAGACCACAGGGCCATCTCCATCAAAGGTGTGCTACGCCTTCCTTGTGCATAAAAAATGGATCTCCATTGCACGGGGGAGGAGTTTAAGATTCTTACAGCCCACAGATCAAACTGTTTTTCAGCCTTTAGTTCTGCTCCTCAGGGTTAGGGTTAGAAACGTTTCCCTGATGGCAGCAGTCCCAATAGTGGGTGACCAAGGTGAGAAGAGTCAGCTACGATCTTCTGGGCTCTATTCAGGCATCTGGAGCTGGCAGTGCTCTCCAAGGTGGGCAGGGGTCAGCCAACGATCTTATCTGATGACCCCCTGCAGAGCTCTCCTGTCTGCTGCAGAGCGCACGGTGACAGAGTACACCTGCACTGGTGGCCTTTCCCCAAGATGGTTCCTTCTCAGCACATGTAGAGAATAAAGTCTGTGCCAAGGCTTTCTGATCAGTGCCGAGGTGTTTGTTGTCCACGTCCGGTCCTCTTGAAGGAAGGTGTGTCCCCAGAAACTTGAACGAGGCCACCTGCTCCACCCATGCCCCCTTAGTGGCCAGAGGAGCATGATCTCTACCCGTCCTGAAGTCCACGATCACTTCTTTGGTCTTTGTTATATAGAGGGTGTTCAGGGAGCACCATTCTGACCGTGCCTGTATTCCCAACAGCACATAAGTCCTTAGATGGCTCTAACGTGTTTGTGTCTGGACATGTGGGGCAGATATTTGACGTTTTTATTCTGTCATGAGACTTTAGCTCCCATGATTTTGATGGTTTATCCACTATTAGTCTCTGGTCATTAATCATGGCCTTCGGCATGTTTTATCAGCTGGAACCCTGTGAAACGTTAACGTTACCGTCTTTTCATCTATTAGTGCAGCCTACAGCGCTGCATGTGATAACCATGCTGATGGATTTTATTTAGCTCTGTTTGTTGACAACTAACAGATAATAACAACAGTGGTCAACGGGGAGGCCCATCTTCTTGCCCTCCAGCTGGGGTGCGGGGGTGGGGCGTGTCAAGGGGTCTACCTCTCAAAGCACCACAGAGGTCAGGGCCACTGGTCTGTAATCACTGAGGTTCATCGAGGTGGATTTTTTGTCACTGGGGTTGTTGTAGCTGCTTTCAAACAGGATGGAACCACAGCCCACAGCCAGTGAGCCTAGTCGGGACACCCGCCACTTGGCTGTAGATTGATCATAACGTGGAGGTCAAGCAGATCCCTGTCAGATTCTTGTGTCTCCAGGCAGGAATGATCCGGATGGGGGCAGATGAGTTTTTCATTGAGCCGTTGGACCAGTGGAGGCCAGGAGAGAAGCAGCAGCAGGAGGAGGAAGGAGGACAAAAACACATCGTTTATCGTTCCTCAGCCATCATCAAAAAAAAATCTGCTGTCAATCAAACTGAAACGTTCAATCAAACCACAAAAGATTTTGTCCGAGGTAAGATATCCGTGATGAACATTCAGGTCTTACTTATCCACAGAACCAGATATTTGAAATACGTTTTTATCACATTGATCCACAACCTTCCTGCTCAAGGCCAAACGCCATGGTTTCTGTTGAGTTCTGACATTAAAGGGTTAAACAGGAAGCTACTGATACAACAGGCTAAAGTCCTCCCACCGCATCGTGAACAGTGTGTGTGTGTGTGTGTGTGCGTGCGTGCATGCGTGCGTGTGTGTATGTGTCTGTGTGCGTGCGTTGTGTGTGTGTGTGTGTGTGTGTGTGTGCGTGCGTGCATGCGTGCGTGTGTGTATGTGTCTGTGTGCGTGTGTGCATGCGTGTGTGTGTGTGTGTGTGTGTGTGTGTGGTCATTATAAACTGAGAATGAGTTTCATTTCTGTAAATGGAAAAAAAAAACAATGGAATCTGTCCAGGAAAGTTAGCTGAGTTGACCAAGATTTACCACACACACACACAAAGCGAGGGGGGGACTCCAGCTGGAGCCAGTGGCGACGTGGCAGTCTGGATTTCCCAGCTTTGCAGGATCTGAGCTCAGAGTTGAAGATCAGTTCATCTCACAAACACACACACACACTCACACACACACACGCACGCACACACACACACACACACTCTCTCACATGCACACACTCTCTCACATGCACACACTCTCTCACATGCACACACACCACACACACACACACACTCACACACACCACACACACTCACACACACACACACACACACACGCTCTCACACACACACACACACACACACACACACACACACACACACACACACACACACCACACACACACACACACACACACACACACACACACACTCACACTCTCTCACATGCACACACACCACACACACACACACACTCACACACACCACACACACACACACACACACACACACACACACTCACACACACCACACAGAGTCACACACACACATAAACACACACACACTCACACACACGCACACACACACTCACACACACACATACACACACACACTCTCTCACATGCACACACACCACACACACATACACACATACACACATACACACACACACACACACACACACACACCACACAGAGTCACACACACACATAAACACACACAGTTGGGTGATAACATAAAGTAGGTGGATCAGCTGTTCTCATCAGACTGACAGGTGAAGCTCTGTCCTCTTCTTTTTCAGGTCTGAAGTTCTATTAGAACCAGGTGGAACCAGAAACAAGGTCAGATGATGGTCTGACCTTTTTGAATGTCTAATTTCAGGTCCTCTCCTTGGCTCTTTAAGTTTTACCCAGAGTCTGGTTCCTTTGGGCTCTGGTTCTGTTCGCCGGAGGCGTTCCGCCATGGCTGAACAGTTCTACATTGAGGTAGGTGTGGCGTTCTGCACCAAATCAGCTAACAGCTGATACAAACAGATTTCTGGTTTCCAGTTTGTGTTCTTCAGGTTCTGCTGGCCGTGGATTATTCTCTCCTTCTGTTCCATGGGCGTGACCACATCCAGAAGTATCTGCTGACTCTGATGAACATAGTAGGTATAAACTCCAAATGGTGTGTTGTCTCAGTGGTCAGAATAGTTTACTGGTCCTGGAGGGCCCCATCCCTATCCTGCTCCAACACCCCTGAATCGTGTGTTCAGCAGCTCCTCCCACACTTGTTCTGAGATCCAAAGGGGTTCAAATGAAGGCAACTGGACTTCTTTGGTTTCTTGAAGATGTTTCTCTTCTCATCTGAGGAGCTTTGTAGATTCTGACTGTAATATGGGAGGGTCGATCTTATAAACTGTAGCTGACTATTGTTGCTTAATGAGCAGAAACTACCTATGAATACCCCTCCTCCCTACCTGCTGATGAGTTGTTGGAGTTGTTAGCCTCTATTGTGAGGGAATTGTTGTATTGATTAGATGCAGGAGGGTGTGACCTGGACCTAGTCAGAACTGACAAAGCTCCTCTGATGAGAAGCGAAACGTCTTCAAGAAACCAAAAAATCCGGTTGCCTTCATTTGAACCCCCTTGGGTTACCATGACCTGGATGACTGAGAACCTTCACCAGCGTAGTTCAGAGATGTTCTGTTGGTCTGTTGCAGGTTAATGAGATCTATCAGGATCATTCTCTGGGAGGAAACATGAACGTGGTTCTGGTTCGAATCATCATGCTGTCTGGAACAAAGGTACCATCCCTGCTACGGTCTGGTTTTGCTGATCTGACCAAGGCTGACAACAGAACCAAGTTAAGCTTTAGTGTGTTTGGGTTTCTAACTTTAATAAGATTACAGAGAATCTCAAAAAGAACTCTGTAGTCTGGGTTCCTTCATGTATGTCACCTAAAAAGTAAGAAGAAGAATTAAAAAAAGAAACACAACCAGTAGGCTTTGATCACTGGACCTCAGGGACCTGCTGGGGGTGTAGGGACTGAGAAGATCACCAATGTATGATGGTGCTTGTCCATGTAAGGCCCTAAAAACCAGAACCAGGATCTGGAAATGAACCCTGAAGTTAACCGGCAGCCAGTGAAGCTGGAAGAGGAGCGGGGTGACGTGGGTGTGTTTGGAGGACTTGGTCAGCAGCCTAGCACAGGTGTTCTGGACCACCTGTAGACGCTTCAGGGAGGTTCTGCTCAGACAAGAGAAAAGCCAGTTGCAGTAGTCTAAGCGTGAGGAGATGAAGGTGTGGAGAACAATCTCCAGTTCAGAGCGGGACAGAATGGGACTCAGCTTAGCAATGTTCCTGAGATGGAAGAAGGAAGAGCCAACAAGAGAACTGACATGAGAATCCAGGGTGAGAGCTGGGTCAAAGGTCACACCAAGGTTCCTGACAGAGGGTTTGGTGTGAGAAGCAAGCTGACCAAGAGAGTCTCTGACTTTGGGAACCAGCTTGTCTGGAGCACAGATGAGGATCTCAGTCTGGTCTTCATTCAGCTGTAGAAAGTTCCCAGACATCCAGGTTTTAATAGAGTCTAAGCAGCTGTGCAACAGCTGCAGCTTAGACATCTCATGGGGCTTAAAGGAGATGTACAGTTGGATGTCATCTGCGTGAAGATGGTAGGATTGAAGGCCAGAGTTTTTTCAGCAGACTCCATGAGGGCCAGATGTTCTTCATAAAAAAAGTTAAATTATTACATTATATGATATATTAATAATTTAATATATAAATTTTCCATCCAAATGTATGTTTTTATTTCAGCGTTTAGTTTAGTGGCTCTGCCTATCAACCAGGTAAATACTGTACATGTGTTGCTCTCTTCCTGTGGGCAGTTTTTGTCAAAACACCACAATTATGCACTAATATGGTGGAAAGTGCAAAAACAAACATTCTAAGAACTGCTGCAGACTAAATAAAAAAATGAATGAGAGCTAAGACTTGTAGTCATTTGTGATTAAAGGCTGTTTATCTGTTTGATTAATTTAATTTAATTTATAAACAAAGTAGAACATGCATTTTCTCTTTCCTGATTGGCCCACAGCCTATTGTTGAAAAAGCTGCACACACATAGCCTAGTGAACTAGACCAAATTCTTGCTTTGCAGAGTTTATATATATTTATATATATTCACATATATAGGATGGCTTGCCAGGCTAGCACACGCATACTTTAATGAGCATATTTCTGTAACCACAAGGTCAATTAGATTACTTTTGGGCTCATTTTGATTGATTTTAAATCTTGAATTAGCTGTAAAAAGTTTGAGTTTGATAAAGTGAAGAACAATTCATAATGGGTGGATAGAATGTGTGAACAATTAGATTTTTAGCAGCGTTGGAGACAAATGTGGCTAAAACCCTCACACATGAAGCAGGAGTTTCAGTCACTCTTAGTTTTAGTTGTTTGGAGAACGTAAAAAAGACCCTGCAGTGTCTTTAGAGGTTCAGCTTGACGATATTTATTGATATTTGGGACATGAATTTTGCTGCTAAACTTTAGAGTCCCGAATTGGGATTGCCATTTTACGGACAATGTCGGGTTATTGGCAAATTGTCGGGTACGTGGCAAGATGTATTGGCCCGACATTTTGCCAAGATCCCGACATTGTCGGGCCAAAGGCCATACATCTTACCAATAACCCGTAAAATGGCAATGGGGGCCGGATGTGGCCCACGGGCCACCATTGGCGGTTCACGGTGGTAGGAGATTCCTTTAAAAGAGCTCAGGATGTGCTGGAGAGGGAGCTTCTCCGCCAAGGTCCTCGCTGGACTCATGAGATCACAAAATCCCTTGAGACTTCAAAGGTTGGTTTGGTGGGCCAATCACAGCGCTCTATCATTTTAGTGGGCGTAATGTTACTGCGACTGAGCGAAACAACAAAGACGGCTTTGGCATCAACTCTGGACTATTTAGATTTGAACTTTTCTTTCAGTCCACAGCAGATAGAGGTACTTAGGTTTATTTAGAAAAAGGATGGATTTGTGTCTTCTTCAACAGAGTATGGTGGACTGCCCTGTTGACTGACATCTGTAGCGGAGAGTACATCACATTGTTTGTTGTCCAATAGCATGAGGAGACCAGCTGAAAGACAACCGTAGATCCCGCCCCATGAATGAGCTCTCTCTATGGGATGTTTCCATCCTATATAGGATGGCTTGCCAGGCTAGGGTTTCATCAAATCCAAGCATGTTACATCCGTGTTGAATTAATGGGTCACAAAAGTAAAATATGTCATAAAAATGACATCTTTATAGTGCCAATGGTAATATTTTATCATATAATGTGCCTATGGATGTAGCATGATACAGACCCTTCAAAGTAGCTCTCCGGAGTATTTATTTTATCTGATGGCACCATCTAGTGCCTGACAAGTGTATCGCACCAAGAGGCCGTTGCTTAGAATTTTTAGAATGAATGTGCTTCTGTAGCCGACAACCAGAACTAAAACATGCTGTTTTACAAGTATTATTCTCATCTTGTGTTTTCATATATTTAGATTTTAAAGGGTTACTTGTCCGTGAAAAGTTCATCAACGCTGCTTCAGCCGAGGTACTTCCTTAACTCTGAAGCACGTAAGCGGTAGTCTAACGCTATTGGTTAGTTCTGGTCGCTGCTCAGTTTCCTATTGCAGGGATTTTATGGGGCAGGGGGCGGGGCTTAGCAAAAAAAAAGACGTATCGCTTACATTATTTCACACTACATGATAAGACAATCACTTTTACGGATTTCTGAAAGCTCATACTTAATTCCTGAAAGGGGAAAACTCCGGATTGCTGCTCTAAAGGAAGACTGTTCTTATTAGCTAAGTGTGATTAAAACTGTTCAACGTAGACGTCTAAGTTCAGAACTACTTTGTAGTTGCACTTGTTTCATCAAACACCTGGTCTATGATTTACACTGAACATAGAATGTTTTAAAATTTTACTCCAAATGACTTGAAATTTGAAGCGTCAGACTTGAGACTTGATTTGCAGTTGCCTGCATTTTACTTGAGACTTGACGCAACTTGAGGATAAAGACCTGACACTTACTTGAGACTTGCAAAAAAATGACTTGGTCTCACCTCTGGAGACCTGCTGTCGAGGGGGCATGCAGAGGTCTTCATAGAGTTAACTAGTCTGGTTAGCTCAGGCAGAGACTCAGGAGCAAAGCTGTCTAGGAGGCAGACATGAGGCTGAAGGAGATCTAACCTTAATGACTTTGTCCACAAAGTAAGACAGGAGATTTTCACAGTCTCCATCAGCGTTTACAGGTGTTTACAGGTGTAAAACATCCAGAATACTTAAAGCAACATTTTCTCTTTGTTAGTCTCAGGAGCTGATTTCTGTTGGGAATCCTCAGAAGAGTTTAGAGAACGTTTGTAGATGGTCGTACCTCCAGCAGAGGGAGCAGAGTAACGCTGAGCAACACGATCATACCATCTACCTGACCAGACAGGAGTTCGGCCCCTTCGGCATGCAGGGTACCAGTTTTGCCACTGCATGTTCTAGCTCTATATGATGGCTGACCTATGACCCTGTGATGTTTCTGTGCAGGTTATGCTCCGGTTACTGGGATGTGTCAGCTGCATCGGAGTTGTGTTCTTGTTCTGGAGGACGGCTTTTCTTCAGCTTTTGTCGCTGCACATGAAACAGGACACGTGTGAGGCTCACAAACACCCAACCAACGATTCGCTAGGAGCTTATGACACACTACGTTTGTCAGGATAACTGACAGCTCCTCCATCTGTCCCCAGGTTAGGGATGGAGCACGATGGCGAGGCCAATGACTGTGATGAAGATGTCCCCCTGGGTAGCATCATGTCCCCGAGGGTCCAGGCCACATTCTATCGTTACCACTGGTCCAGGTGCAGCTGGAGGGAGCTTCACCAGTACCTGACGTGAGAACCACCAGCAGTTCCACAAAAAGGCCCCTCATTGATCCGATGGGAGGGTCGTCTGGATGTAGAACATCTGGATCACAGTTTATGCTTTGTGTCCTCCAGCTCTTACGACTGTCTTCGTGATGACCCGTTCAACCACGACTGGCCAGCTCAGCCTCAGCTACCTGGGTTTCAGTATTCCATGGATCAGCAGTGCCGCTTCGACTTCGGCCCAGGATACAGCCTGTGTACAGCAGTAAGTCCATCCAGCAACAGGTTCTGACTGTTTTTATTACATCACCAAACCAGACCAGAATCAGTTAGGATTCTGATGTGGATTAGGGTCTGGTCCGAGCCGAGGTGACCTAAGCAGCAGTGAGCAGGAGCCTCTTAGCCAATCTGTTTCATAAACATTCAGAGGAATCCAATCCAGAAGGACCGATCCTAAAGAAACCGTTCCTTTGAAGATCCCCCTGTAGACGTTAAACCCAACAACACCCTCAGACAGAGGCTGGTCCATCCCAAAGACAAGACACCCAAACAGAAGCTTAGTGGTGTCGTTTATGCAGTCCAATGCAGTGAGGACTGTCCAGACCTTTACATAGGAGACACTAAACAACAACTACACAAGCGCATGGCTCAGCACAGGAGAGCCACCTCTTCAGGTAGAGACTCTGCAGTCCACCTACACCTGAAGGACAAGGGACGCACCTTTGGAAATGACAAAGTCCACATTCTGGACAGAGAAGATAGATGGTTTGAGAGGAGTTGGAAGCTATCTATGTCAAAACGGAGAAACCATCATTAACTCATTCACTGCCAGCGTTTTCTGATTAGAAAGCCCCTGACTGCCAGCGTCTTTGAAGAGTCACAGAACATTGTGCTCTATGATCATGTAAACGCCAAAACTACCAAAAGAAAGAGTAGACTCACTTCTTACATCAGGAAGAATCACCGTATTTCTAGCGTTATCCATTCTTTCACAATCTGGTGCCCAAGCGCCGCTGCAGAAGCATTTCCGGTTGGCGCATCGTTTTTTTTCACAGCAGCGTCCCAAAACAAACTCCTAATTCACTGATTTTCTGCTTCCTGGTCACGTGATGTGTGACATACACGGATGAAGATCCGCTTTAGACATGTGATGTTTGTTCTCACGGTGCGGGGGCTCGCTCTGACGCCCACCCCGTAGAAAAATGCAAATGACGACTAAAGTCGTCAATGGCAGTGAATGAGTTAAACAGAGGAGGAGGCCTCAGGTTTCAACTTTCTAGCACCTATAATGCAGCTTTGAACCAAATTCCAAAACAGTTTCAGTCTAGGTCACACCCTCCTGCATCTAATCAACACGACTCCCACATAATAGAGGCTAACAATGCTAATGACCCATCAGGGGGTAGGGAGGAGGGGTATTCATAGGCAGTTTCTGCTCGTTTAGCAACAACAATCAGCTACAGTTTATAAGAGCGACCCTCCCATATTTCAGTCAAAATTGACAAAGCTCCTCAGATGAGAAGCAAAACGTCTTCAAGAAACCAAAGAAGTCCAGTTGCCTTCATTCAAACCCCTTTGGATTACCATGACCTGGATGACTGACAACCTTCACCTGCACAATTCAGTGTGCTTTACCGGAGCAAGAACATAAAACAGCAGATTATAAAATCACATTTAAATACACAAATAAAATTAGATGTAAGAATCAAATAAAAGTTAAAGGCTGAGCAGGTACAGTGCAGAAGGTGCAGCATCAGAAACATTCATTCAAGCCTGTCGAACACATGAACGTTTCTAGAGCTGGGGCTCATCTGAGGTCATGAGGAAGCTGATTCCATCTGTGTGCAGCATAGTAGCTAAAAGCAGCTTCACCCTGTTTGGTTCTGACCCGGTTCTACCAGCTGACTGCTTCCTGAGGATCTCAGAGCCCTGCTGGGTGGAGATACTGGAAGGAGATCCTACAGGTATTTTGGCCCCATGCCATTGAGTGATTTATAAACTAGTAGAAGCACTTTGAAATGGATTCTGTAGTTTACTGGTGACCAGTGTAGAGATTTAAGAACAGGAGTGATGTGCTCGGTTCTCCTGGTTCTGGTTAAGACTCTAGCAGCAGCATTCTGAAGAAACTGCAGTTGCTTCACAGAGCAGCCAGAAGACCATTGCAGTAGTCCAGCCTGCTGGAGATGAACGCATGAATGAGTTTCTCTAGGTCTGGTCTGGACATGAGACCTCTGAGTCTTGCTATCTGATGAAGATGATAAAACGCTGATCTAGTTATAGCCTTGATGTGACCAGTGAAGCTCAGGTCTGAATCAATTATGACACCAAGATTTCTGACCTGAGTCTTTGTTTTTATTCCTCTGGAGCCAAGTTGAGCAATAACCTCCATCCTATCCTTCTGATCTCCAAAGACAACAACTTCAGTCTTGTCTTTGTTTAACTGGAGGAAGTTTGACTGCATCCAGTCATTAACTTGCTCCAAACACTGACAGAGTGAGTCTAGGGGACCACAGTCACTAGGTGATAGAGCTAGGTAGATCTGGGTGTCATCTGCATAACTATGATAGGTAATGTTGTTATTGTGTATGACCTGACCCAGGGGGAGCATGTAGAGGTTGAAGAGCAGTGGTCCAAGAACTGAGCCTTGGGGGACCCCACATGTCATGGTGATCTTGATTTATGATCACCAATAGAAACAACATAACTCCTGTCTTTGAGATAAGATCTGAACCAACTATGGACTGTGCCTGATAGTCCCACCCAGTTTATGAGCCTATCAAGAAGGATGTCGTGGTCCACAGAATCAAAAGCTGCACTGAGATCAAGCATCATCAGAACGGGATGTTTTGCCTGAATCCGTATTTAGACGAATATCATTTAATACCTTAATCAGTGCTGTGTCAGTGCTGTGGTTGTTAAAGCCTGACTGAAAACCATCTAGCAGGTTGTTTGTCTCCAAAAAGTTGTTCAGCTGGATCATAACTGTTTTTTCAAGCATTTTCCCAATAAAAGGGAGATTAGAGACTGGTCTGTAGTTATTCATCACTAACCCTAACAGCAGCATTTTCAATGATTTAGGAAAAATACCTGACATTAAGGAACAATTAACAATTTTCAGTACATCAGCTTTCAAACAACTAAAAACATTTTTAAAGAAGTTTGTTGGCAGGGTGTCCAGACAGCAGGTGGGTGAGTTTAAGGTCTTTACTATGTCCTCCAGTGTTTTAGCACTGAAAGCTGGCGTTCTAGCCAGATTGTTGCTGTGTGGCTGTATCAGTGGTCTGGTTTTAATCAGCATTTTTCAGAGTTTTTAACGACCTGGTTTTAAACACGGACTCTAGAAATATTGCAGCTCTTTTATTGTTTGATTGTTGCTGCTTTTGACACCGTTGATCATGGCAATATGCTTTCGCGGTTAGGGACCTATGTTGGTCTCAAGGGCATGGTCCTGCAGTGGCCCTTTCAGCTCTGATGTCTCCTCTCAGCTGTGGTGTGCTCCAGGGTTCAGTTCTCGGGCCGGATCTCTTGGCCTCTACATGCTGCCGCTGGGTTCCATTTTCAGAAAGCATAATGTTGCGTTTCATTGTTTTGCAGATGGTCTGCAAATGTATCTGCTGTTAAAAGTAGGAACTGACGATGTTAAGCAGTGGATGGCCTTGAATTTCTTGAAATGAAATGATGACAAAACAGAAATTGTGGTTTTTGGTTGCCCAGGATTTCCAGAGACTGTTTGTCACCTCATGGGTCCTTTGTTGCCTCACTGTAAACCCCACGTTAAAAACCTGGGTGTTTATTGATGGCTCTTAAATAAGGCAAGTCAGTGCCATGGTTCACTCCTGTTTTTTACATCTGAGACAGCTCGCTGGGGTGAAGCCCTATCTCCCTCTAAATATGTTTGAACAGGTGATCCACCTGTTTATTTACTGTAGACCGGATTGCTGCAACTCCTTATACTGTGGCCTTGAGCAGTCGTCCATTCACATGTTTCTGTGTCCCCAGTACACGAGCCCAGACCCATGCAAACAGCTTTGGTGCAGTGACTACAGCAACCCGTTCTTCTGTAAGACCAAGAAAAGCCCGCCACTCGATGGGACCAAGTGTGGACCAGGGAAGGTGAGACCACAGTTGGTTTGGTTCTTCCTCAGCATCTCTATGTCCTCTATGTTTTTTAAATTTACTGTTATTTATTGTATTGTGCACTGTTGATGGGTGGACCATCCGTAATTTAATGGACATGAGCAATTACAAATAACGTTCTATTCTATTCTATCTGGGACTGCCAGCATGTTGGAGACACCAGTAGAACCTGATGTTCTTCATGCTGATAAGGAGCTAACCCAAACCCCTACCATCACTAAGATGTTTTGAGCACGGAACCAAAATTTGTTCTGTTTACTTCTAAATTCTAACCTCAGTGTCCTGGGTAATGGTCTCTGATTGCAGCACTGCTTCAGAGGGTTCTGCATGAAGCTAACCCTGGACCTCCTGAGGACACACGGCAGCTGGGGGACCTGGAGTTCATTTGGCAGCTGCTCCCGAACCTGCGGGGGCGGGGTCAGGTTCCGGACCAGACAATGTGATAACCCATCGTGAGTCAATCATCTGTGATGTCACAATTCAAATGCATCAATCAGACACACTAACTTCTTGCTGTTCCCAGTCCAGCCAATGGGGGGCGCACCTGCTACGGGAACAGCTACGAGTTTCAGCTGTGCAGCCAGAATGCCTGTCCCCCCCTGACAGACTTCAGGTCAGTTTACCTGATGCTCAATCCATTATACGTCTCATCTGACAGACTCCAGATCAGTCCAGTGTGTGTGTGTGTGTGTGTGTGTGTGTGTGTGTTTCAGGGAGGATCAGTGTATGGCATGGAATCCATTCTTTGAACATAAAGGAATAAAACATCACTGGCTCCCGTACCAACATCCTGATGGTAAACACATATCAACACACACACACACGCACACACACACACACGACATTGAAAGACCATGAACATGGCTGCATGTTGGTACAATTGGTAGCAATGTTGCGTCGCAACACAAAGGTTGCAAGTTCAAATCCCTTCTCTGTGGAAATAGCTCATGTATACATGGAGTTAGCATGTTCTCCTTATGTATACATGGAGTTACCATGTTCTCATGTATACATGGAGTTAGCATGTTCTCCTCATCTATACATGGAGTTAGCATGTTCTCCCCATGCATACGTGGAGTTAGCATGTTCTCCTCATGCATACATGGAGTAAGCATGTTTTGCCCATTCCTGTGTGGGTTTCCTCCCAGACCATTTACATACAAGCTCTTCAGACAGAAAACTTGTTGAAATGATTCTCATTCCTCCTTTAGTCTAGTCATCATTTGAGAAGAATTTAGTCTTCATTATACATGTTAAAATTTCCACCAACACATTCCACCTTAACTGATATCTTCCTGTTTGTGTGTTTCCAGCTGATGAGCGCTGTCGCCTCCATTGTCAGTCTAAAGAAACGGGAGCTGTAGTGTCCATGGAAAGAATGGTGCATGATGGGACGCTGTGTTCTTATGGAGACGCCCACAGCGTGTGCGTCCGAGGAGAGTGTGAGGTCTTTACAAACGTGACTCACATCCTGACTCTAGCTCCCTGGAATGTTGGTTCTGAATTAATGAGGGAATAAAAACTAAATAAAACCAGCTGATAGTTCTTGTGAAACTCCCCGGTTCTCATGAGATCTGGTTTTGTTTCTGTTAGCATTTTTAGGTTCTTCCCTCCAGGTTTTTCATCTTTCCACTGACTAAATTGTGATGATCTGTTGCCATGGTAACCTGAGCTTGAGTTTTTGCTCTGTCTCCTTGTAGCATGTGGGATGTGATGGTCAGATTGCCTCGGACAAGCAGGAGGACCGGTGTGGAGTCTGTGGAGGAGACGACTCTACCTGCAGGATCATCAAGGGAAACTTCACCCGCAGCACCAAGAAACCTGGTGAGCTAGACCAGACCAATCAGATCAGCCATAAGACAGACCAGACAGTGGGCATGAATAAAGTCAGCAGGTAGACCTTCTGTCAGCAAGCAGAACCAGCTGGGCCAGAACATCTCTTCTTCTTCAGCAGAAAGATTGAAATGGATGAAGGTGATCAAGTGGATGGTCTGGCCTGTTTGTGTCTCTTAACTGGAGAGAAGGTGGACTTGGTGCATAATGGGAAGAAGTTCAGCTGAGGGTGTGATTTGGTGTATTGGGCCGCAGGGTGTCTGGGCTCTCACTTAGAGATAGGGTGAGAAGCTCGGTCATCCGGGAGGGGCTTGGAGTAGACCTGCTGCTCCTCCACATCAAGAGGAGCCAGTTGAGGTGGCTCGGGCATCTGGTTAGGATGCCTCCTGGACGCCTCCCTGGTGAGGTTTTCTGGGCATGTCCAACCAGGAGGAGACCTAAAGGAAGACCCAGGACACGCTGGAGGGACTATGTCTCTCATCTGACCAGGGAACGCCTTGGGATTCCCCCGGAGGAGCTGGCCCAAGTGGCTGGGGAGAGGGAGGTCTGGGCCTCTCTGCTTAAGCTGCTGCCCCCGCGACCCGACTCTGGATAAGCGGAAGAAAATGGATGGATGGATGGATGGAGGGAGGGAGGGAGGGAGGGACAGACGGACGGATAGATGGATGGGCCAGGTTCAGAACCTTGGGTCCTACTGCCCATGTAGAACTTTCTTTCACCCACAAAACCTATATAAACTTGTGCCAAGGAGGCAGAGGCCTCTCAGCAACATAATGCTAATGCTAACTGTAGCCCTGTAGCAGCAGACTTTTACAACAGGATGACGCTAAAGTTTGTGCTAACAGTGTACCTGATGGAGAAATGCCTGTAGAACCATTTGAAGAACACAACAACCTCTTTGAAGTGTGTCTGATCCAGGATCTGTGGGATATTCATGACCTCTAGGGCTGATCCACATAAGTTCCACATTAGTTTCTCCAAACTGCTGCTAATGCAGCCAAACAGCAAACCTCAGATGTCTAGTAGGGTCTGCTGCTCGTGTGATTTGTTTTCAGTTGGATGTTTTTTTACACCTGATGGATTGTTTGAACGACTGATGATAGGATACATGTTCCAGGATACCTGAAAATCTTGGACATCCCTAAAGGAGCCAGACATCTTCTCATCCAAGAGTTCAAAGGGACTCCTCACATCCTGGGTAGGGGTGCAGATGAACTTGGACTCTCATCTGGATTTGAAAACGGAAAACTGACCAGATATTATCTTGCAGCCATAAAGAACCAGGAGACCAATCATTTCTTCCTCAATGATGAGGATGAGCTTCCTGAATCCAGAGTGGTGATTGAAAAGGGTGTGGTCTGGAAATACAACAAGACTGGTGAGCAGGAATCAGTCCAGACCAGCGGGCCGCTGAACTACGACGCCCTACTCATGGTCAGTCACTATCAAAGGACAAACAGGTCTTTGTGTGTGATGAAGACGTAAACTAGATCTGCTCTCTATTGCTTAGGTCCGTTCCCATGGTGATTTCAAGGTGACGGTCTCCTACAAATACATTATCCAGGATGGTGTCCGGTCCTCACTAGAGTCCAACCTGCTGGAAGAGGATTCAGTTTTGTATGATTGGGCTCTGAGGAAGTGGTCACACTGTTCCAAGCCCTGTGGAGGAGGTAGGTGGTGTCCATCAGCTGGGTGGCTGGTTGCCAGGGTTACCACGGTAAACCTGTGATGGTTATATCTGTTGTCAGGGACTCAGTACACCAGGTTTGGCTGCAGGAGGAAAGCTGATGGGAGAATGGTTGAGACCATGTACTGCTCCAACGTAAACAAGCCACGGCCAATCAGCCGCAAGTGCAATGCTGAGATCTGCAAGTCTCCACGGTAACATGCTCCAGTTTGCCCTGGTAACTCTCTACAGGTCAGCATGGTAACACATTGTCAGTGCGGTACGCTGGTGACTAGGTTAGCTGTCTGCAACCATCACATCCACCCAACACAGCTCCATCCTAGCAGAAAGAAGCAGGTTTAACTGAACATCTGACTGTTGTCCGCCATCAGCTGGGTGAGCGGAGACTGGAAGGCCTGCAGCGCCTCCTGTGGTCAGACTGGGTGGCAGCGGCGCTGGGTGAGCTGCCAGCAGGAGTCCAGCAGTGGAAAGCAGCAGCGCTCAGTCAACAGCAGACTCTGTGGTGAAGAGCGTCCAGAATCCAAACAAACATGTAATCGGTTTCCCTGCCCCGCCGGCTGGAGGGCCGGGCCCTGGACCCCGGTGAGTTTACCCGTGTCCTTCATTTCTTCTCTTTTTATAAACCAACACAATTAAAATGTGTAAGACTTTAGAGAACATGTGACCTTCCTTCTCATTTATGTCCATCTCCTTGGTTTTCTACGATCCGCCCTCTTTACCTGTTCCTGAGTAATCTTTCACTTCCTGTTGTCTAACTGTAGACTCCCTGCTTCCACTCAGACACACGCTGGTGTTTATTTGTTGTCTTTGATCAGTGATCATCGGATTTTTACCTCTGTGTGTTCAGTGTTCTACTTCCTGTGGCAACGGGACTCAGGAGCGTCAGGTTGCGTGTTTAAACCCAGAGGGTTCAGCTGGAAATTGCAGTGATCCTCAACCAATTAGAACACGTTTCTGCCAGGCCCCGCCCTGCAGTGGTAGGCATCAACCATATTGATGAATTTATAAGGAGACTGTCGCTGTGTTGCTGAAGGTTTGTCTCCCCCTGCAGGTGACCAGAAGAATGCCATCATCCTGTGGTTGTCCAGGTCCAACTCAAAATTCCCAGCTCCACAGACTTCCTCAAGTACGAAAACCTGCTGGTTGATATACCCAAACAAAATCAACAGTTGATTACTGTTTGCTTCTTCAGCCAGTCACAGAGAAAGCTGAGAGAGATCATCGCCTGGTCTTCTGTTTCTGCAGCGCAGCGTTGCCGAGGTGACCGCTCTGTGTTCTGTCGGATGGAGGTGTTGAGTCGATACTGCTCCGTCGCCGGGTACAGACAGATGTGCTGCAAGTCCTGCAGCGAGGGAAACTTCAGCAGCTCAGACAACTTCAGCAACTTTAGCCGCCCAGACAGCGTCAGCAGCAAGGATTCTGGGATGGACCCCAGGAGGTAAGACTGACTCCAAACAAACGGAAACAGGAGTAATGTTTTGGTTGTTGAGATATGACATGAGAATCCAGGGTGAGAGCTGGGTCAAAGGTCACACCAAGGTTCCTGACAGAGGGTTTGGTGTGAGAAGCAAGCTGACCAAGAGAGTCTCTGACTTTGGGAACCAGCTTGTCTGGAGCACAGATGAGGATCTCAGCCTTGTCTTCATTCAGCTGCAGAAAGTTCCCAGCCATCCAGGTTTTAATAGAGTCTAAGCAGCTGTCCAACAGCTGCAGCTTAGACATCTCATGGGGCTTAAAAGAGATGTACAGTTGGATGTCATCTGCGTAAAGATGTTAGGAGATTCCTTTAAAAGAGCTCAGCATGTGCTGGAGAGGGAGCAGATAGAGGAGGAACAGTAGAGGGCCCAGCACAGAACCTTGTGGGACACCATGGGTGAGGGAGGTGGAGGAGGAACAAAGCTTGGAGACGGCCACAGAGACAGATAAGAGAACCACTCCAGAGCAGTCCCTGAAAGGCCTACCCAGTCTCTCAGCCTATCCAGTAGCAGGTGATGGTCAACAGTGTCAAAGGCTGCAGTCAGGTCCAGCAGAACCAGAACAGAACAGTCCCCTGCATCACTGTGATTCAGAAGGTCATTAGAGACCCTGAGAAGAGCTGTTTCAGTAGAATGAGCTCTACGGAAACTATCATAGATGTTATGTTCATCAAGAGCAGCTGTGAGTTGTTTAGCCACAACCTTTTCCAAGATCCTGGAGATGAACGGTAGTTTAGAGATGGGTCTGAAGCTGCTATGGAGAGATGGACCAAGATTGGGTTTTTTAAGAAGCGGGTGGATTACAGCGTTCTTAAAATTAGCAGAGACCTGACCAGAGACCAGGGAAGCATTAATACAGAGAGCACACTGGGACTGATGGACTGAAAAGCATTTTTAAACAAAGATGAGGGCCAGATGTGGAGGGGGCATGCAGATGTTTTCATAAAGTTAACTAGTCTGGTTAGTTCAGATTTAGGACCAACTGGTGAAGAGCATCGTCAACAACTCAGGGATAGGAATGGATTCGGCCCTGAAGTTTGATGCACAAATGAATCAAGTTGTGCGGTCCTGTTTTTTAATCTGCGTTGCCTGGCAAGAGTTAGGCCGCTGATCTCTAGAGTAGATCTGGAGTCTGGTACTCGTGCTTTAGTCCTGTACAGATTGGATTACTGCAATGCGCTGTACGCCGGCCTGAGTCGGGGCGCGGTTGCACAATCGCAGTCAGTACAGAACTCGGCAGCTAGGTTCTTGACAGGAACTAGACACAGGGTGCATTTCAGGGCCAAATTTAAGTTGCTAACGTTGGTGTACAAAGCTCTTCAGGGAGCTGCACCACCATACCTTACCAGCATCCTGCAGAGGCATGCTCCATCACAGGTTCGTCGCTCAGCTGATAGAGAGCTGTTGGTGGTTTCCCGCTCTAAATGAAAGTCACGGGGGGTCGTGCGTTCTCTGTGGAGGGTCTAAGACTTTTGAATGAGCTGCCTCTGGCTGTGCGCCAGTCTCCTTCACTGTTGGTCTTTAAGTCCCGTCTGAAGACCCACTTTTATGTCTACGCTTTCCACCATTATAGCTTGGCATCATTGTCCTACTTTTTATTGTTTTTACTGGTTTTAATGTTTGCATTTTATTTTATTTTATAGTGATTTTTGAACTGCTGATAAATGGTATATTGTGTTTCTGACTTGGGGTTCAGCACCTTGGGCGTCTGATGAGGTCAATGGAGGGGCTTAAATAAAGTAAGAAATCCATATAAATAGGTTTTCTATCAGTGACTGTTGTGTGGTATGAGTACGTTCTTTACTGATACGCCATGCCAGACCTGTGTCTTCCCCACAAATCAATTCAATTCAGTTCATTTCTATAGCGCCAAATCACGACAAGAGTCGTCTCAAGGCTCTTCACAAAGTAAACATTCCAATACAGTTCAGTTCATTAAGCCAATCAGTAAAAAAGTTTCCTGTATAAGGAACCCAGCAGATTGCATCAAGACACTGACTGTGTGTTGATACAATCCTCATACTAAGCAAGCATGTAGCGACAGTGGGAAGGAAAACTCCCACAGAGTTAGCTCATCACAGGCTAACACCAAGGTTTTCACTTCATAATAATGAATCTGCCCAACGGAGTTTTCCGTCTTCAACACCTTCAGAAATCCCAGATTCAATTTCCTGTTCTTGTTTCTTTTTTATGTAAAGTTTTGTGTTTTTTCTTTGTTTGTTTTTAGCTCCATAAATGAGATGTCATCGACCACCTCCAGCTCATTGGACAGCAGATATGTCATCAATGATGTCATCATCAGCCTTCCCCCAACTGTTACCACACCCCCCACTGACAGGAGCAGCACTGACTTTGTTTATGTGGGATACCAGGACTACAGCGACTATTTATCATATTTGGATCCATCACCCCTACCTGTCACCCCCACCCCCACCCCCACCACAACCACAAGACGACCCAGAAAAACGGCTCCACCTCATTTGTTTAAGAAGTCAACTTCCAGAATGTCCTTTGTTGCTGTTCCCATGGTAACTCAGACCCAAACACCAGCACCGATCAGAACATCTGCAGTCCCAGAGACCATTACATCATCACCTGATGTCAGAGGCACTGCCACATCAGAGGGTGGGTCCATATCAGCTTTGGCCCCGCCCCCAAACAAGCATCCCTCCTCAGTGGGGGAGGTCCAGTACCAGATCGTGGGAGTGAACAGTAGGGCCACTAAACAACAGCAGAACTACTTTGTGCCCCGACGGCCGCCGTTCCGCGAGCGAACACAAAACATACGGATCCAGCAGCTCCTGAAGGAGAAACAGGAGCTTCTGAGCAGAAGCAGAGCAAGGCGGACTGACAGGAAGCACTGACCTGGATGCTCTCTTGAATCTTCTCACTCTCTGCTAACCCTAACAAACTCAGAAAGTGACCAAGGAACTCTTTGTTTCTCCTGAGCATAAACTGGTCATTCTGAAGGGAAAGCCCAGAACCTGGTCTTCAGAAACCTCCAGGTCTGTTCATGTTTCCACATTCATGATTTTGTACCAACTTATTCTGTTTCTGAATAAAGCAAAGTCACATCGAGCTTCTGGCGCATGATTTTATGGATCACATGTGAATCCTTCAGGTCCATTCTGACCAGCAGTCCAGTTTTAGCTGAACCCTGAGTCTGATCTCATCAGTGGATCTGGTTCTGGAGGAGTTCTGGTCCACAGTTCTTCACACGTGCAGACATTCAGCTCAGCCACAGTTTTCCAGTCAGGTTCTGATCTGGACTCTGCTTGGACCTCTGCAGCACCTTGGTTCTGTTGTAGACCTGCCACTGTATCCTGGTTCTGATTCAAGTGTCAGACAGATGGTCCCACACCTGACTCTAGAGGACTTCCTGCTGGACTCAATAAGTTCTGTAGTTACAGGTTCATTTAAATTAAATTTGACCAATCTGAGAAGAACATGTATGACCTTTGACCTGCTGACCAGGGACAGACTGGGCAGACTAGAAAGCACACTGCCATTTCTCTGTTTATGGGTGGGGGTTTATTAGCAGACAGGCCCGGAGTGGCTAATTGGGAGGGTCTGGAGAATTGGCCTTTCGCCGAGCCCCGCCCCCCTTAGTTACTGTTGCTAAGTCCGACAATAAGTGGATCAAATACTGCAGCTCCACAGATTTCCGCGATGGAAAGTAGACAGATGCGTGTCAGCAACATTTTTTAGAGCAATTTCTCCTCAATATCATCCAGATCGAGGCATAAGGGTTACAGTATGCAGTGGAGGGATACATTAAGGCTGGTTTATACTCTCTGTGAGCCCCGCAACAGAGAGACGCACACGGAGCGTCTGAAAGGTTTTCACATTCGAACTTCTGTTCAGGCAGCGGAGTGCTGCAAAGCAATTCCCCGCCAGGACAACAGAGGGCGTAGCGCTATTCTACTGTGATATCCTGCCACCATGACACTCATGTATCCGGTTCACGATAGTGTATTTACTCATGTGTTTACATTGTTTTAATCATAGACATAATAATTGATAGACCCCCTATTGGCCGCTCGGGCACAGGAAATGCGGTCGCCATCTTAGGTCGGTCGAGCTTCCGGCAGACCTTTTCCTCTTTTCTACAGTCTTTGCGGCAGACACGAACCATAACAATAGCAGTAAACATGATGCCTGAGCTCTGTGTGGTTTATTCTTGCTCTAATCGGCGGACTATTGAGACAATGGGTCGGGGGATAACTTTTCACAAGTAAGTTCGAGCATTTTTGTTGTTTGTATTTTGTAAATATAACTTTGTTGTACTATATTTGTGTCCACCAGCAGCACCTCCTAATTAGCTAACGTTAGTTACATGTTTACTGCTGGTGCTCCCCTGACAATGAAGGCTAAATGAGACTATTAATCATTTATTCCAAAACACTGACTTAAGTTACAGCTGACACAAGAATGCTGCTGTAGAAATCAAACAAATCTTCCTGGTATCAGATATAGCTCATGTCTCAGACCCTCCCCTCTGACTGGAGAATAGTTAGCTAACATGCTGGAGAGTTTTGCTGTGCAGAACTTTTTTCTGGTTTTACCCTTTGAGGAGTTTTAGTTCATTATCAATAGAAATGCAGTTTTTAGGTTAAAGAAAGGTTCTAAGAAATCTTAAAGAAGAAATCTTAAAGAAGTAAACAGAATAGTAGGAATAACACAAGAGGAATTAAGAAAATAGCATTGACCTCCTTTGTACAATATTGGTAGACACTAATCTTCAAATTGCATGTTTTTGTTTTCTAGGTTTTCCCACAAAAGATGTGAGGAAGAAGTGTGAGGCTTCCTGCAGCTGATTTATTATGATTAGAACTGGGCTGTGTCAGATGGAGTTTGTTTCATCTTCAGCTTCCTGGTTCTCCTTCAAACAGTAAGTGTATCATAAGGCCATCAGCATTCATAAATGTACATATCCTTTTATCAATCACAAGGCAGAGTGTAATACTTATCCCCACATACCTTGTCTTAATGATATTTGTCAAAAATTAATTTATTTTAATAAACGTCCTAAGAATCATAGGTGCCCCAGAGTTTTCACAGCACCAGAGACCCCCTGATGTAAACTGAGAACCACAGGTGTGTACTATAAACAGTATATTATTGTCAAACATTATGCTTGTTTGTTTTAACCAGAAAAGTGCAGAACTACATCCAGAAGAGCCAAAGAGAGCCTGTCTGTGACCTCCCAGAGACTAACCTCAGCCTGATGATGTGAGTATTTAAACATCATAACACTAACCCTAACCTAAACCAAAAGCGTATTCACACCATACCTCTAAAACCATGTTTTAGGGCATTTTGTCATTGTGATGCCCAGCCAAATGTCCCCACAATGTGGAAATGTCCACACGCTACAGGTTAAAAGTTAAAATTTGTTCACTTCAGCATATAAAACAAGTACCTCAGAGAGACTCTATTTTTGCCCCTCCCACTCCACACACAATACAAAGCAAGTCTTAATGTTGTCCAATTCATTTTTTGGAAATCACTGATGCAAATATATTAAATATGTTTCTATTCCTTTACAGGAGGCTGTGATTGGTGGATGATGAGGCTGGGCTGGGCCAGAAAAACCAAACTAAACACAGATGTGTAGCTGTCATGCTGGATGCCACGGCCGTCAGACTTGATCTCATTGGTTAAGTCTGTGGTTCTGAAGATAAGGCAGCACCACGTGGCCAAACTCACCTCTCTTGAACTGCAGAAGGGAGCTCCAGATAAAAGTTCTACAAAGCAGTCCTCTTCCAGGGGTTTTAGCTCATGTAAAGCTTTCAATTACTATTTTAAAACATTCTCAACACAAGTAACTGATAAATTAAGACAAAAAAAAAATAAAACTAACTCCTTTAAGCAGTTATTTCTTTTTTTCTCTCTCTTTCTCCCCGTGTGCTGTTTGGCTGTAAAGTAATCAGAATTGATGTCTGAGTATTGAAAACAAGCCTTACAGTTTTATCCTCACAGGTGGAGCGTTATAGATTCAGCTACACATAAAAACAGAACCAGAATANCCCACCCCGCTCGGAGCTTCCCCAACGGAGAGTAAAACAGATTCCACAACACATGCACGGACTGATTTGTGAACACAGAAAAAGTCCAAACATGGATTTTATTTCATGGAGCAGTGCAAATGTTCCATGGAAGAGAAATTTAGATTTTTCTTACTTTTTGTTTCATTTATATTGTTTGTTTGGTAGAGTGACGTATAAACAGCCCTATTGAACATGGTAATGTTAAAAAGATGCCTCATCTTTGTTTCCCTGAGCTGCCCTGCACCACTGTTTGATTTTATTTAAATAAAATGTTTTTTTTCTGAACATAACTTCCTTTCTTTCTCATATGAGAAATGGAAAGAATCATTTGTTGGCAGCCAGAGGCAGCTTGATCTATTTTCGCTTACTTTTAAAATAATAATAAATATTCAATAAAACCGTTAAATATCCATTCTTTTTTCATTAATATTTATCCCACACAAGCTGACCAGAGTTCCCCAGTAACATATAAACAACACAATTCAACGATTTCACTTGAATTAACATTCCTGCTGCCGCCTGAACGCACATTGTGCTCCGCGTGAACTGCTCACCTGTGCGCAAATGTCACGTGAGGAGCGCTGAAGAGAAGCGCTGACAGAGGGATTCAGAGGTCTGTCTGGACATCCTGTCAAGTTCTGGAATTAAAAATACAACAACTTTCTGTCTTTTATTTGTGTCTGACGCTCCGCTGCTGCGCTCCATCACCCGTGCTTCTGCGACTTTACCTCACTGGCGCAGCAGCGAGCGCAGCGCACTCTGCTATGTTTCACAGATCTCTTTGATCTGCTTAAATCGTGAAAACTGAAGCAGGCAGCAGTTTTTCTGGAGGATTGAGAGGAGATGCAGCTAAAATATAGCCTAGTGAACTAGACCAAATTCTTGCTTTGCAGAGTTTGGTCTAGGCACGCTTCATAGGAACCCTCGCAGCCCAAACCACTGCTGTGTCTATCCAATCACAACTCGCTATAGTTTTGGTTGGGCCAATCACAGCGCTCTATATCATGGGCCAATCACAGAGCGGGAGTAGCCGATGACGTCAGCGCTGCGGCCGCGAACCCAAGCAACATGGCGGCAACTCGGAAAACACGTTGGTTTGAAACGGCTTTGTCATCAACATTGGATTATTTAGACTCCAACGTGCGTAAGTCTGTCTGATATACTTAGCGGCTTCTTATTTTTATCAAACAAAGTAGTGCAATGTCCCAGTACACCTGATATTCACATGTTTTTATACAAAAACGACAGAAATCATTGACGCCATTAGTGGGTCCCGCTTTTCCATCGCTGTGATTACGTCAAGTTGTTCGTTACTCTGATTGGTCCTAGCGCTATCCAATTGCGTGCTGACATTTTGAAAGACAACCGTAGATCCCGCCTCACGACTGAGAGCCGTCAGTACACATATATAGGATGGCTTGCCAGGCTAGCTAAAATACAGACAGGACAGGAAAATGGTTGCATAAAAAAATAAAACAAAGTGCTTGAAAAGGAAAATGCAGGTAGATTTATCCCACTACTCGTTTGTAACTTTATAAAGCAATAACTTATAAGCATGTAATATTTATTTATTTGATACAATTCTAGTCACCTTCAAAACGTAGTCCCACACCCAGGGCCGTTTCTAGGCATTTTGGGGGCCAATTCAAAGTAGCCCCCCCCCCCCCCCCCCCCCCCCCCCNTTGTTTGTTTTAACCAGAAAAGTGCAGAACTACATCCAGAAGAGCCAAAGAGAGCCTGTCTGTGACCTCCCAGAGACTAACCTCAGCCTGATGATGTGAGTATTTAAACATCATAACACTAACCCTAACCTAAACCAAAAGCGTATTCACACCATACCTCTAAAACCATGTTTTAGGGCATTTTGTCATTGTGATGCCCAGCCAAATGTCCCCACAATGTGGAAATGTCCACACGCTACAGGTTAAAAGTTAAAATTTGTTCACTTCAGCATATAAAACAAGTACCTCAGAGAGACTCTATTTTTGCCCCTCCCACTCCACACACAATACAAAGCAAGTCTTAATGTTGTCCAATTCATTTTTTGGAAATCACTGATGCAAATATATTAAATATGTTTCTATTCCTTTACAGGAGGCTGTGATTGGTGGATGATGAGGCTGGGCTGGGCCAGAAAAACCAAACTAAACACAGATGTGTAGCTGTCATGCTGGATGCCACGGCCGTCAGACTTGATCTCATTGGTTAAGTCTGTGGTTCTGAAGATAAGGCAGCACCACGTGGCCAAACTCACCTCTCTTGAACTGCAGAAGGGAGCTCCAGATAAAAGTTCTACAAAGCAGTCCTCTTCCAGGGGTTTTAGCTCATGTAAAGCTTTCAATTACTATTTTAAAACATTCTCAACACAAGTAACTGATAAATTAAGACAAAAAAAAAATAAAACTAACTCCTTTAAGCAGTTATTTCTTTTTTTCTCTCTCTTTCTCCCCGTGTGCTGTTTGGCTGTAAAGTAATCAGAATTGATGTCTGAGTATTGAAAACAAGCCTTACAGTTTTATCCTCACAGGTGGAGCGTTATAGATTCAGCTACACATAAAAACAGAACCAGAATATCACTAAGCAGTCAGTTCTGACAGATGGTTTGTCGAGTTCTTGTCATTCAGACTTTGTTTAAGACTTCTTCCAGATAATATTTCAAAACTGTTTTATAAAAGACAAGGGAGGTATCAGTTAAGAGGGGAGCTCAAATTCTAACACGCTAGAGTCCGTACCACCTTAAAAACCTTTAGTCTGTCTGTGTGTGGAGTGAAAATTTGGAACAAAATGAGTGAAGAACTAAGGCGATGTCCAAGCATGACGCTGTTTAAAAAACAGTACAAACACATGTTTTTTATACGATACAAAGAGGAAGAAGGTTTCTTAACACAATGTGCCTAAATTCACAAAATATATATTTTTTCTTTAAAGAAGTGTTATGATTGCATGTGTGTAAGTGCATATTATGTAACTATGTAAAATATTTCAGACAATTGTTCACAACTCCGAGTTATAATATTTATGGAAATCAGGGATTAATATAACTGCTTATTAGATATTGGCTATTGAGGAGGGGTGGGATTAAATAAGCGCAAGCTTCTTCCTACTCCTTTTGAACATGTATTTTAAATGATAGTATATCACTGAACATTATTAATATTATTATTGGTATTATCATTACTACTATTATTATTATCATAAGGGAGATTATTAATATTATTATTATTATTATTTGTTTTATTTATGTATGTAGTTTTCCTCTGCCTAATGTGTGTGTGTGTGTAAATGTATGTGTATATATGTTATATGGCTTATGTAGGCCTATATATGTTTGTATATGTGTGCATATACATACAGATCAATTTGTTTTAGTTACTGAACACGGTTCTATGTATACATGTTCAGAAAAAATCAATAAACTAAACTAAAAACTAAAGTTGTCTCTCTCACCCTCTCTTTGAGTTATATTGGTACTATATGTATATGAAACACTCATTTATTTAAATTGTTATAAGAATTATATTGTATACAGTATATTAAAATGGCTGAGTAGTACTTTCTGCTTCTCTATCATATATTAAGTGTGTTTTTATAAGTACCTACCATAGATCTCACACTTGGTATATAGTCCTTTTTCAATTATTTTGATTCTCATTGTTTGTGATTTTTATGTGTTTGATCCTTTTTTTCTATAGGTTTTGTCACTAGGCAGTGGATAAGAATTCCATATGTACCCACAGCAAACCCATTATGATTAAAAACGCTCAAACATGTGTCCTGTATCAGAGCTACATGTGTGAAGTTTACAGAGAACAAAACCGCATCAAAATCGGTTCAGTATTCAAGGAGTTATGGTTGATTTAACATGCTGACACTTCAATGTCTCTGCAAAGGGAGGGGGCGCGCGACCGATCCAAGATGGCGGCGCCACCGCTCGTCAGCGCCCATAGGCAATTGCGGCCACGAGGGGTCTATCAATGTCTATGGTTTTAATGCAGTGGTTCTCAATTAGTGGGGCGCGGAGGAGGAGCGGGGGGGGGGGGGGGGGGGGGGGGGGGGGGGGGGGGGGGGGGGGGCGCGGCGCACCGCACCTGACCCCCCCCAACCCCTCCCCCCACCCCGCTCGGAGCTTCCCCAACGGAGAGTAAAACAGATTCCACAACACATGCACGGACTGATTTGTGAACACAGAAAAAGTCCAAACATGGATTTTATTTCATGGAGCAGTGCAAATGTTCCATGGAAGAGAAATTTAGATTTTTCTTACTTTTTGTTTCATTTATATTGTTTGTTTGGTAGAGTGACGTATAAACAGCCCTATTGAACATGGTAATGTTAAAAAGATGCCTCATCTTTGTTTCCCTGAGCTGCCCTGCACCACTGTTTGATTTTATTTAAATAAAATGTTTTTTTTCTGAACATAACTTCCTTTCTTTCTCATATGAGAAATGGAAAGAATCATTTGTTGGCAGCCAGAGGCAGCTTGATCTATTTTCGCTTACTTTTAAAATAATAATAAATATTCAATAAAACCGTTAAATATCCATTCTTTTTTCATTAATATTTATCCCACACAAGCTGACCAGAGTTCCCCAGTAACATATAAACAACACAATTCAACGATTTCACTTGAATTAACATTCCTGCTGCCGCCTGAACGCACATTGTGCTCCGCGTGAACTGCTCACCTGTGCGCAAATGTCACGTGAGGAGCGCTGAAGAGAAGCGCTGACAGAGGGATTCAGAGGTCTGTCTGGACATCCTGTCAAGTTCTGGAATTAAAAATACAACAACTTTCTGTCTTTTATTTGTGTCTGACGCTCCGCTGCTGCGCTCCATCACCCGTGCTTCTGCGACTTTACCTCACTGGCGCAGCAGCGAGCGCAGCGCACTCTGCTATGTTTCACAGATCTCTTTGATCTGCTTAAATCGTGAAAACTGAAGCAGGCAGCAGTTTTTCTGGAGGATTGAGAGGAGATGCAGCTAAAATATAGCCTAGTGAACTAGACCAAATTCTTGCTTTGCAGAGTTTGGTCTAGGCACGCTTCATAGGAACCCTCGCAGCCCAAACCACTGCTGTGTCTATCCAATCACAACTCGCTATAGTTTTGGTTGGGCCAATCACAGCGCTCTATATCATGGGCCAATCACAGAGCGGGAGTAGCCGATGACGTCAGCGCTGCGGCCGCGAACCCAAGCAACATGGCGGCAACTCGGAAAACACGTTGGTTTGAAACGGCTTTGTCATCAACATTGGATTATTTAGACTCCAACGTGCGTAAGTCTGTCTGATATACTTAGCGGCTTCTTATTTTTATCAAACAAAGTAGTGCAATGTCCCAGTACACCTGATATTCACATGTTTTTATACAAAAACGACAGAAATCATTGACGCCATTAGTGGGTCCCGCTTTTCCATCGCTGTGATTACGTCAAGTTGTTCGTTACTCTGATTGGTCCTAGCGCTATCCAATTGCGTGCTGACATTTTGAAAGACAACCGTAGATCCCGCCTCACGACTGAGAGCCGTCAGTACACATATATAGGATGGCTTGCCAGGCTAGCTAAAATACAGACAGGACAGGAAAATGGTTGCATAAAAAAATAAAACAAAGTGCTTGAAAAGGAAAATGCAGGTAGATTTATCCCACTACTCGTTTGTAACTTTATAAAGCAATAACTTATAAGCATGTAATATTTATTTATTTGATACAATTCTAGTCACCTTCAAAACGTAGTCCCACACCCAGGGCCGTTTCTAGGCATTTTGGGGGCCAATTCAAAGTAGCCCCCCCCCCCCCCCTTCACCTAAAGTAATTGAGAACCATTGTTTTAATGTATTTCAGAGACTTTTTAACACGGACTAATTTGTCCTTCATTCTCCTCCACCTCTTCATCCAGTCGCCACCTCTAAACCCACGTTTCCCGTCGTTTCCATCCACGTTTGCTCCGTATTTTGTGCTCCTTCAGTCACGGGTGAATAAAAGTTCATATTTTCAGACTTTTCCGCGATGCGTTCTTCAATCTATTCTGGGTCTGCCGCTAACTATATTTTTTACTTATTAACGGAGCAACGGCGGTGCTGGTGACGAAGTTACAGGAAGCGTTGTCCTCTCCGTCACTTTCGACGGATGTTTAAAATTTGGGGCATGTCTCCGTCACCCTCCGCGAGCCAGTCGGAGAGCCCTTGCGCCGACGCAAAATGGCAGTGCGTGCGTCCGTTTCACGCAGACAGACCGAGTATAAACCAGCCTTAAACCAGCCTTTAGTGTCGGCTCCGCTGAGCAAAGCGTAGCAGGGAACAAGGAGTTGGGAGTTTGGGAGAAGGTCCAGTCTTTTATCGGGCGCGTTTTAAGCTTCTGGTATTTGTTTTTCATTTCTTTCAGGGAGGCGCCCCTCCTTATTTAGCGGCGCTCTTGAAAAAGCATGTGCCATCACGATCTCTGCGCTCTTCTGATCAGGGCCTGCTTGTTGTCCCTCGCACGAGGTGTCGGACTCGTGGGGACCGGGCTTTCTCAGCCTTAGCACCGTCACTCAGGAACCAACTGCCACCGTCAATTAGGCTGTCTACATCTCTGCCGGTTTTTAAGAGTAGGCTGAAAACCCACTTTTTTCGTCTAGCGTTTCTAGAAAATGCTTGATGTCTGCCTGTTTTTATGCTGGTGAAGGTTCTCAGTCATCCAGGTCATGGTAATCCAAGGGGTTCAAATGAAGGCAACTGGACTTCTTTGGTTTCTTGAAACCAAAGAAGTCCAGTTGCCTTCATTTGAACCCCTTGGATTGCCTGTTTTTATGCTTTTATGTTTTAATGCTTTTATGTATTTTTTATTGTTCAATGTTTTAATATTTCTTTTTATCATGATTTTATGTTGTTCTCAGCGCCTTGGCCTCCTGTAACGGGTGTGGAAGGCGCTATATAAATAAAAGTTGATTGATTGATTGATTGATTGAGGTCCAGCGTCCGGGGACGAGTGGATCCGAGAAGCGGTGGCGGCGATGTGGTGTCCCTGTGAGCTGTCAGATGATCTGAGCACCGGTACGCAGTCCCAGCACTTCTTATTTTTACCTCTCAGCGTACTGGGACTTTTTTTTAAGGGTACGATGAGTACCGGTACATTTTCCGGTCATTTATTTGTTGAAATCTCTGCAAAATATATGTCCGTCTCCAAGTAAACACCAGGCATCCACAGTCCCGCTGACCCGCCCCTCCCGATATGCAGAACACACGCTAAGAGGGGCCTCATTCGGGTACAGCCCAGTCAGCTTCCATCAGCCCAGGGGAGAGAGAGAGAGACAGAGTGAGTGAGTGAGAGAGAGAGAGAGAGAGAGAGAGAGAGAGAGAGAGAGAGAGAGAGAGAGAGAGAGAGAAGACGCGTTATCCGACACGTGCACGTTCCTGCAATGATTGACAACAGCAGCATCTGACCAACTGTGGCTTCCTATATATTATATTTAATCATATTAATAGTTGCTGTCGTCGTATTTGCAATAATTTAACTGTTTAATTTCCCATTTAGACCAGAACAAATCTTAATTTGCTAGTATGATGGATTTCTGGTGATAACAGGGTCGATACTGAAGTTAGAAGTGAACCCTAGCTCTCCCTGTTGCTTCTGCTGGCTCATTTATAGTAGAACAACAAGAACACCTGAATGGTCTGGCCATCAAAGTTCAGCTCAGCTTATAGAAACACAGCATCAGATGATCAGATAATAGGTCATGAAGTGGGCTGGTCTGGGGTCTGAAACTCCAGGGCTGAAAATGTGTCCCACTCCGGCCCTGTTAGCAGAGCAGAGTCCTGTTGGAGAGCGTGAGACCAGGGGTGCAACTACCTGTTTTCAGAGAGGTATGCACACACACACACACACACACACATCTCACCAAACCATATATATAAGTGTATTTGAACGATATTTCCAAGGTGTGCCCTAACCCTAACCCTAACCCTAACCCTACCCCACACCAAACAGCAGACATGAATAAAGGTCAGTATCCAGCTACTATTGGGGGGTCTTGGGGAAGGGCCCCCCAGAAGAAATTTTTGAGCATTTTATATTTAAAGCATCAGTCTGGTGCATTTTGAGAAACGAAAAGTAGAAGTACAGGCTGGTAAGAATGTGTAATGAAGTATTTATACATATTCATGACATTATAATAATGTATTTGAGTTAATAATGTTATCCTGTCCTTTCTTTCATCTGTTTTGAACACCGACCACAGCTAGAAACTGGGATATCCACTGATGCATCCATGCTGCTGAACTGATGATGCTTATTTACCAAAAGAACCAATCAGCAGGCAGAGCTCGCTGTTGAACGCGTGAGCGCGCAGAACTTAAAAAACTACGTGATTCTCATGACAATTTAAGGGACAAAGCTGAATCAAGCTACTGTTATTTATTTGTTGTTGTTTACAGAAACTTTAGGCCCAGGGCTGGTGCTCCAGCCTCCCATTTATCGACCGTACTTACACACAGATATGAGTGAATTTGGTGCGTAGGAACAATTTTCCACATTGTGTGGTATTTGCCATCCGCACTTCGCCCAAATCCGCATTGATGCGGACATGGACGAAATTTAGATTTCAGATGTGGGGGGGACACAGCAGGCTGGTGTGCATCTGGGGTGGGGGGTGTTATATAAAGTTACAGACCCCTTGACGCGTCACGTGCCCAAGCTCCCGCCCCCCAGCTTTTGACTTGGGGGCAAGAAGACGGTACAGCCCCACTGAGCACCATTGTTATTATCTGTCTGTCCCTAGACCAGACCTAAGGTGGGTCAGATGCAATAAAGTTCTGGAATCTGCATTTTTTTGAACTGTCACAAATCAAAGAAAGGTTTAACCAATCACAAACTGTTCTTTAAGGACTCTGCTATCAGTCTAATATAATCTAGTTAAGCTCTGAATAATCTAAGTATTGCAGTTTTTAGCAGAGCCAGTTCTAATGTGGTCTACAGGTGAAACTCAGAAATGAGAATCTGGTGTAAAAGTCCACTTATGTCAGTAATCCAGCTCAGACTGAGAGACCATCTATCAATCAATCAATCAAAATTTATTTATATAGCACAATTCATACAATAAATGTAACTCAAAGTGCTTTACAAATTAAAATGACCCCAAATTCCCATAATCCCTCTCTCCCCTGAAATGTAGAGGCATTTAAAAAATAAAACCCTTATTAGCAGCCGAGGCGCTAACACAAAGCGCCCAGGGGAGGGAGGAGGGAAAACCCCCACTTCCACCCAGGCCGCCACAGCAGACCACCACCCCCAGGGCAGAGGGCTCCCACAGAGGAAACACTGGAAGAGGATAAAATAAGGTTAAAATATAAGATAGTAAAATTCTGATGAAACAAATAAAATAAGTAAAAGGAATAAATCAGTAATAAAAATAATGAGATAAAAGCTAAGCTAAAAAGGTGAATCTCTAAATGATAGTAAAACTCTGAATAAAACATATAGGATAAAATAAATGATAAAAATCATCAGTTAAAAGCTAAGCTAAATAGGTGGGTCTTGAGCCTGTTCTTAAAAACATGAACGTTCTCTGCAGCCCTGAGGTCCTCCGGCAGCCTGTTCCAGAGGCGAGGGCCGTAGTACTGAAAGGACGCCTCGCCGTGGGTGTGTGTCCTGACTTTAGGGATAACAAGGAGACGGCTGCCAGAGGAGCGCAGAGACCGCGAGGGTTTGTACGGTAAAAGCAGTTCTGAGAGATAAGAAGGCCCAAGACCATTAAGACACTTAAAAACCATTAAGAGAACCTTAAAATCGATTCTGAAACATACGGGGAGCCAATGCAGCGATTCTAAAACCGGAGTGATGTGCTCCCGCTTCCTGGTCCTCATCAGGACTCGTGCTGCTGAGTTTTGTAAAAGTTGTAAGCCTGAAGTTCTCTTTTTAGGAAGACCAGAAAGCAGGGCATTGCAGTAATCAATTCTGCTGGTGATAAAAGCATGCATTAGCGTCTCCGTATTGGCCCGAGAGAGAATGGGGCGGACTCTGGCGATGTTCTTTAGATGATAAAAACCTATTTTTGTGATATTTTTAATGTGTGGGATAAAAGTCAGCTCAGAGTCAAAGATGACGCCCAGGTTCTTCACTTGTGAAGAAGGATTAAAGGACATTGATTGTAGTTTTGGTAAAAGTTTCTCTCTCTGAGCCTCAGAACCAATGACTAAAATCTCAGTTTTGTCCTGGTTGAGCTGGAGAAAGTTTTCTGCCATCCAGGATTCAATGTCTAAAATACAGTTAAAAAGTGCATCCATTGGCTGTGTGTCATCAGGAGACACGGATATGTACAACTGTGTATCATCAGCATAACTGTGAAAATTCACCCCATGTCTCCTGATGACATCGCCAAGAGGGAGCATATAGATGTTAAAAAGCACAGGGCCTAAAATTGATCCCTGGGGCACACCACATGTGATGCTGTGGACCCTAGAGGAACAGGTATCCAGACTCACCATAAAAGTCCTGTCTGTGAGATAAGATGTGAACCATCTGTGAACAGCACCAGAGAGGCCGATCCATTTTAACCGCGTTAAAAGAATAGTGTGGTCTACTGTGTCAAAGGCAGCGCTTAGATCCAGTAGAACCAACACTGTCACCTTCCGTTTATCATAATTTAATCTAAAATCATTTAAAATCTTCAGAAGGGCCGTCTCTGTGCTGTGGTTCACCCTAAAACCAGACTGAAATTTCTCTAGGACATCATGAGTGTTTATCTAAAGGCTCAGGAACCCTCTGCAGGTGTTCTGGATTCATCAGCTGATTAGAGTGCGACACTTTGAGTCTAGAATATTGAACCTTTTCACTATATTCTGATTGTCTGAGATTCTGAATGTGGGGTTTTCATCAGCTGTAGCCAGAATCATCACAATTATAACAAATAAAGGCTTACAAATAGGGTTAAGTTCAGACTTCAGCATCGGCCCTGTTATGACCAGAAATCTATCAGACAAGCAGATTAAGATTTGTTTTGCTCTCAGTGGGAAATTATCAAATGAAACTGATGTAAATATGACTACAACAACTAGGATACTATTGGACTGGAAGGCTGTGAACCAGAGACAACAGGACAGAAGTGAAGGTTTGTACATTTAACAAAACATTTAATAAATAATCAGCTGCTGTAAAATATTCTCCAGTCCACATCCAGACAGAATCATCGTCTCTTCTGTCTCATGATCAGCAGCAGCTGGGATGTTTATGCTCACAAAGTTTTTCTTTTTTTATCAACATTCCCACTTTCAAGTGCAGCTCACTCCTCTTGTTCTGACTTTTTTTCTTGTGCTTATTCTCATCCGTTTGGATGCATCTCCACCTCCATGTTTCCACCTGCCTGTCGGCGCATCTGACCACTGGTTGTTCAGATGCTGCTGCTGTCAATCATTGCAAGAGCGTGCACGGTGTCGGATACCTCGTCTCTTTGTTCTCTCCTGCCTGGGCTAACGGTAGCTGACGGTGATGTGTGCGCGGCGCGCAACAGCGATGCGCCTTTTGCGTGTTTGGAGAGAATGAGTACTTGTGCGCAAAACGAGGCCCTTCATGGAGCGCGTGTTCTGCATATATCGGGAGGGGCCCACTTAAAGCTCTGGATTTGCTCAAATAAGATGTTTGAGCTCAACAAGGTTGTAGTTCTATTGTGGTACGAGCAGAGCGCGCTGGGAGTGCAGCTTGTAATGAGCGCGCGCGATTTTTTCAGTTCGGAGGCGCGGAGCAGCTGGAGAAACATAACAATGATGGAACGTAGGAGAATCTTTGACGTAACACCGGTGCGCAGAGGTGCGGGTTTCAGTGATCAACAGGAAAGGGAGGGGGAGAGGGGGAAACAGCGAAACACGGAGGGACCAGACTGTTAGTAAAGTTTTGAGCAAAACTGCTGGAAAAGTGTGGGAGTTAAAACACCCACATCCCCCACGGGTGCGACGCCCATGTGCTCAACCAAATCCATTTAATGGAGCGTAATATTGTTTTGGGATGGAAAAAAGTGCAGGGGACCAAAACTGCATTTTGAAAAAGTGGGGGGGACATGTCCCACCCGTCCCCCCCCCCAAAATTACGTCCCAGGATGCGGACTTTGTGCAAGGGTATTACCCACAATCCATTGCTGCATGGGAATTTTGCGAGAAATGCTTTTTCTGAAAATCTGCATTTACAAATGAAATAAGTTCATTTTAAGACGATTAATGATATTGTGGCGACCCTGCCCGCTGCCAGGCAGGGGTAGCGGCCGCAAGGCATTATGGGGGCAAGTATGGGGTTATTTTGGTCGTTTTTGCTGGGTTCTGTCTGTGTAGTTCTGTTGGTTTAGTTTGTGTTAATGTTGTTTTACTTTTACTTAGCGTTCGTTTTGTGTTGTTTTTGTCCGGTGCCAGTTGGCACCGTGAGTCATTGTTTTATGTTGGGGAATGGGGAGGGGAGCCGTTCAGCTAAATAAAGTGTTGTTGACTTGCTCATGGTGTGTCTCCTTGGCTACCGCTGCATCCACTCCCCGCTAGGTGGCGACAGAGGCCGTCACAATATTTATTCATACTCTGAACGTTTTAGACTAAGAGTTATGGTGCGTTCGATTTGTCCTCGGAACTCAGAAATCCCGACTTCCGAGTAGGAAAATTCAAATAAAACGTCCCGCAAAGTCGGACCGCCCAGTCGGAAACTCAGAAGTTTTTCAAAACTCCAACCTCGATTTCCAAGATGGCAGCTCTCCGTATCAATAAGTCGGTTTTGGTTGAAATGTGTTTATTTTACAAGACACACATATAAGAGTGCATTTAAAACCAATGTTACACGTAGCGCTTGCATCTCTAAGCTGAACTAACTAAAGGTGTTGTTTATTAGTCGTCTGTGTTCGTTGAGAGCTACCAAAACAGCAGTTTTCTAGGGTGCCGCAATTTTGGAATTCTGACTTCTCCGACTACGGTAACCAGAACGCTGTTAACTCGGGTGTGACGTCATTCCTAGTTCTGAGTTCTGACTTCCGAGGTAAAACGAACGCACCATAAATGTGGACAGCAATGAATTTAAATTTAGTCAAATAATAGTTTGTTTGTCTGAAAGCTGTTAATAAAGATTTTTTAAAAAGCACAAACAGCAAAATGCATCCCTGCATGCGTCACGGTCGATGCCTGTCCCAATTCAGCACACTTGTACTACGCACTCGAAGCCTTCTGCGCACCTCCTCAAAGGAGAAGGGTATCGCTGCAGACCCGGAGACACCCATAGACATTATAATTGATAGGCCCCCTATCCACGTTATTTTTGAGTAGCCTCATGGAGAAACGTTGATGCTAGCAACATCCGGTGAGATACCGGAAGTAGCACATACTCATTGGTTTACATTGTGAGGTTTCGTTGCTAGTAGCAGTTTATTTGAACATTTGAAGAGGATTTTAAAAATATTTACCCCCGAAAAATGTAGTCACGCGCCTCGGGAAGACGTTGCGCTGTTGGCGCTTGTACTAACAACCAGAGACAATTAAATCTGTAGCTACAAGAGCGATGTTTAGAACATGCACCTCCAGAGTGAGAGAGCGTGCAGCTGCGAGCGTCGGTACGGTTCTCACCGCCTCTCCAGAGATGAGGAACCCAGAAGGATGTGGCTGAAAAATCTTAACTTGAAACCACCACAAACTTTATTTGTGCGTTCCTTTCATTTTATTGTGAAAACCCCCAGAGAGGAACACCCGCATCCTACTTTGTAGTTGGATATGACAAACCTCCAGAGAAGAGATGCCGAGTAGTAAAGAGATCTGACAGCAGTCTCGCAACAGGAATTATTTCATGTGTACAATTTTCTGAATAGTTATAATTTAACGTGTGTTTAGATCTGCTGTTATTAACCTAAAAGTGCCATCCTGCTGTTTGTATTTCACCTGATGTAGAAACTAAAACCCAGGCTTGGTGATGAGGGATTTAAGGCTCTGACTCGGCTCTACGTCTGCTTTTAAGTAAATAAGATTGTGTCCCACCTCTTTCAACAAAACACAACCAACATTATTACGATGTAGGTACTGATGAGCCTCTGGGGCGGAGTGCACCAGCTGGGCGTAAGTCCGGGCGTAACCATAAGTCCGACGTAGATTTGAAAGTTACGTCCAGCTCGTTGTTAAGACGAGTGCACCACTCAGGCGTAAGCCCTTCAGCCGCTGCGCCCAGGTGTAACTTTTACGCCTGGTGTGGAGCAGGCGTAAGTGGGAAGATCTAGGCCTAGAGTTGTTTTATGAGCGTGTAAATAAGCAGCAGACAGAACGCACAGAGGAGACTCGCCGGGGCTGCAGCGCAGCCGATGAAATTGTTTATTCCTGTGCGTGAGTTTAAGCACTATATTATTAGAGAGTTGTGTACGGTCTATAATAATAATAATAATAATCCATATGAGCCATTCTGATCATTTTCCTGGATGCAGCGTTCTCGTGCCGAGGATGAGCTCAGCGCAGCGCTCATCCTCCCGAATCTCATCGGGTAGCGCGTCGGGCGCTGACCAACGCCATAAAGGTCGATAAAAGCAGGTGAACGCAGTTCAAAAATATCTATAACCACAGAGCTGTATGGCGAAGCTTTGGGAAGAGGATCCTGTCAGTCTGAGGATTTTTAAGAGCAGACTGGTGTTTTTTGCGCTTGACAGGAGATTTTTTATTTATTTTTTCTCCTCAACTGTACGCACTCGGCCGTCACTCGTTATTGTTGCAGCAGTGATCATCTTCCACACAGCATTTTTTTGTTTTGTTTTTTCGTTTTGTGTCATTAAATTTAATAGAAAGTTGCCTCCCGCTTTCAGCTTTGCTTGGGCCGATACGTTACTAGGCAACGAGCACAGCAACGCTTGTATTCTCGTGAACGCGCACGATACGCACAGGCGCAGCTACGACTGGTCCTAGTTTGTGTTGGTGCACTCGGTTCTCCAGTCTTTACGTCTGACTTAGCTAAGTCAGACGTAAGGGTTAAGACTGGCTTAAGTTACGTCCAGCTGGTGCACTCCGCCCCAGAGCTTTTAAGATTGTTTATTGCCTCGCTGTCAGACGCCACTGAGTTCAGAAAGTAGCTAAAATGCTACTGTACGTTAGCTTTTGCCAGACTTTACGATCATCCCCCCCACCTCTCTGCTTCAGTAGGCAGACTGAGTGTAACGGTGTCCCGTTTGAGCTGTGACAGCTGGTGTTCATGCATGTTTTCAGTCTCTAAAAGACCATAAAAAGAGGATTAGCATGAAGGAATCGCTTCGTCTCAATGTAAACAAATGCGGACCGGAAGTTGCTAGCATCTTTCGCGCAAAGCATCACGGGCCGTGAGAATAACGTGGATTGGCCGCTCGGGCGCAGGAAATGCGGCCGCCATCTTAGATCGGTCGGGCTTCCGGCAGACACGAACCATAGCAGTAAACATGATGCCTGAGCTCTGTGTGGTTTATTCTTGCTCTAATCAGCGGACTATTGAGACAATGGCTCAGGGGATAACTTTCACAAGTAAGTTCGAGCATTTTTGTTGTTTGTATTTTGTAAATATAACTTTGTTGTACTATATTTGTGTCCACCAGCAGCACCTCCTAGTTAGCTAACGTTAGTTACATGTTTACTGCTGGTGCTCCCCTGACAATGAAGGCTAAATGAGACTATTAATTATGTATTCCAAAACACTGACTTAGGTTACAGCTGACACAAGAATGCTGCTGTAGAAATCAAACAAATCTTTCTGGTATCAGATATAGCTCATGTCTCAGACCCTCCCCTGTGACTGGAGAATAGTTAGCTAACATGCTAAAGAGAATTGCTGTGCAGAACATTTTTCTGGTTTTACCCTTTGAGGAGTTTTACTTCATTATCAATAGAAATGCAGTTTTTAGGTTAAAGAAAGGTTCTAAGAAATCTTAAAGAAGAAGTAAACAGAATAGTAGTAATAACACAAGATGAATTAAGAAAATAGCATTGACCTCCTTTGTACAATATTGGTAGACACTAATCTGCAAATTGCATGTTTTTGTTTTCTAGGTTTTCCCACAAAAGATGTGAGGAAGAAGTGTGAGGCTTCCTGCAGCTGATTTATTATGATTAGAACTGGGCTGTGTCAGATGGAGTTTGTTCCATCTTCAGCTTCCTGGTTCTCCTTCAAACAGTAAGTGTATCATAAGGCCATCAGCATTCATTAATGTACATATCCTTTTATCAATCACAAGGCAGAGTGTAATACTTATCCCCCCCACATACCTTGTCTTGATAATATTTGTCAAAAATTCATTTATTTTAATAAACGTCCTAAGAATCATGTCTAGGTGCCCCAGAGTTTTGACAGCACCAGAGGCCCCCTGATGTAAACTGAGAACCACAGGTGTGTACTATAAACAGTATATTATTGTCAAACATTATGCTTGTTTGTTTTAACCAGAAAAGTGCAGAACTAGATCCAGAAGAGCCAAAGAGAGCCTGTCTGTGACCTCCCAGAGACTCTAACCTCAGCCTGATGATGTGAGTATTTAAACATCATAACACTAACCCTAACCTAAACCAAAAGCGTATTCACACCATACCTCTACAACCATGTTTTAGCGTATTTTGTCATTGTGATGCCCAGCCAAATGTCCCCACAATGTGGAAATGTCCACACGCTACAGGTTAAAAGTTAAAATTTGTTCACTTCAGCATATAAAAACAAGTACCTCAGAGAGACTCTATTTTTGCCCCTCCCACTCCACACACAATACAAAGCAAGTCTTAATGTCCATTTTTTGGAAATTACTGATGCAAATATATTAAATATGTTTCTATTCCTTTACAGGAGGCTGTGATTGGTGGATGATGAGGCTGGGCTGGGCCAGAAAAACCAAACTAAACACAGATGTGTAGCTGTCATGCTGGATACCACGGCCGTCAGACTTGATCTCATTGGTTAAGTCTGTGGTTCTGAAGATAAGGCAGCACCACGTGGCCAAACTCACCTCTCTTGAACTGCAGAAGGGGAGCTCCAGATAAAAGTTCTACAAAGCAGTCCTCTTCCAGGGGTTTTAGCTCATGTAAAGCTTTCAATTACTATTTTAAAACATTCTCAACACAAGTAACTGATAAATTAAGACAAAAAAAAAAATAAAACTAACTCCTTTAAGCAGTTAGTTCTTTTTCTCTCTCTCTTTCTCCCCGTGTGCTGTTTGGCTGTAAAGTAATCAGAATTGATGTCTGAGTATTGAAAACAAGCAATTACAATTTTATTCTCACAGGTGGAGCGTTATAGGTTCAGCTACACACAAAAATACAACAGAACCAGAATATCACTAAGCAGTCAGTTCTGACAGATGGTTTGTTGATTTCTTGTCATTCAGACTTTGTTTTAGTTTTTGTCTCTCTCACCCTCTCTTTGAGTTATATTGGTACTATATGTATATGAAACACTCATTTATTTAAATTGTTATCTATAAGAATTATATTGTATATATTAATTGTTTATTAAAATGGCTGAGTAGTACTTTCTGCTTCTCTTTCATATATTAAGTGTGTTTTTTATAAATACCTACCACAGATCTCACACTTGGTATATAGTCCTTTTTGAATTATTTTGATTCTCATTGTTTGACTGTGATTTTTATGTGTTTGATCCTTTTTTCTTATAGGTTTTGTCACTAGGCAGTGGATAAGAATTCCATATGTACCCACAGCAAACCCATTATGTATTAAAAACGCTCAAATATGAGTCCTGTATCAGAGCTACATGTGTGAAGTTTACAGTGAAAAAAAACGCATCAAAATCGGTTCAGTATTCAAGGAGTTATGGTTGATTTAACATGTTGACACTTCAATGTCTCTGCAAAGGGAGGGGGGCGCGACCGCTTTAAAGACATATTTTTATGACATGGCTTTTTCCCATTGTTGATGTCTTTTAGTTGTACTGTGTTGTGTTTTTTATTGTTGCGCCTGTTGTTTTTATTTACTGTGTTTTTAATTTTGTACTTGTACAGCACTTTGGTCAGCTGCCATGCTGTGTTTTTAAATGTGCTTTAGAAATAAAATGGTATGGTATGGTATGGTATGACCGATCCAAGATGGCGGCGCCACCGCTCGTCAGCGCCCATAGGCAATAGCGGCCACGAGGGGTCTATGTCTATGCAACCCACGACCGTCCTTGACAGAGGAAAGCAAAATGGCGGCATCCGCGGTTAGGACTCTGGGCTCTAGTTTGGGTAAAAACCTCAGAGAGATCCGCCTCCACCTCTGCCAGACTTCCGCGGCCAGCAAGGGAGTCAGGTGAGCGGCGTCCCAAGGTGGACAAACCGGGGATTTGCCCGTTTATACCGGGACCGGAACGGGCTAATGGCTAGCTACGGCTAATAGCTGCTGTGAAACGGAAGTGTTATCGTTGTTTATCAGCCAGCAGGTCAACCGACTAGAAACGATAATAGCGGATTTAACCGGAACTGTAGAAAAAGGGCAAGATGAAAGAACTAGATTATTGAAGCAGGTGGAACCAATGCGCACCTGTCAGCAAAGGCTCCGACTATCTCCTGGAAACAGACAGCGTCAGGTCAGAAACTCGATGGAAGTTGAGTTAAAACTCTGATTTATCTCCTTTGGTGTGTTTGGTCTGCGTGTTTTATTCACGTTTCAATGAGTCAAACATTTTTAATCTGGTTTTGTTATGAATCTGCGACCACATGACAGACAGGTTAACCTGTGAGCCACCTGGATCACCATGGTAACAGAGACCCTGTAAAGCCGGTAGAGCCTTTGGTTCCATCAGATCAAACTAAAGTAAACGTGAACAAAAGCTGCACACCTGTTCTCACTCGTACCTTAAAAAGGAACAAAGGGTTTTCTCCACAAATCACAGTTTAGACTTAAACAAACTTCTGAGGACACAATTAACAGCAGTTGGCTCTGAGAAGGTAAGCAGCTCTTTTATAAAACGTCCAAAAACAAGCCAGCATGCTGAAGTGGTGGCTGATAGGACCTACGTCTCCTGTCCTGCTAGTGTCTGGAACACACCAGCTAAGGCTAGGGTCACACTGCAGGCTAAAGTGCATCAAATCCGATTTTTCCCCACATGCGACCCATATCTGATTTTTTTGTGACGGTCTGAACAGCACAGATCCGATTTTTTTTCCAAATCCGATCCAGGTCACTTTCATATGTGGTACTGAATCCAATACGTATCTGATGTTTTTGAAAGTGACGTCAGTCTCAACGGTCATGTCGCATTAAATCTGCCTCCTACGCCACTGATCAGCAGAGGTGAGCATTGTGTCAGGACGTTCCTGAGGAGCAGCGCTGATGGAAGGATTCAGAGGTCTGTCTGGGCGTCCTGTCAAGTTCTGGATTTAAAAATACAGGAGAGCATGAGGGCGGGGGTGCTGCTGGAGCGAAAGGTCTCTGGTCTCCGTGGGAGTGGGGGGTTTTCCATGAATGAACTTATTACTGGAACATTTTCAGTGAATACTAATTTAGTAAGACGGCGGGAACAAGGAGTAAAATAGTTTATAGTTTTAAAACAGTTTTCCACCCAAAACGAGAGACTTGACTGGTGTGATCCTGAAATTGAGGATGAACTGTCAGCGAAGGCTTTCACATCACAACTCCACCTCTCCTGGTTCTGACTGGGACTTCTTGTCTTCTGCGCATGCAGGTCACTTTGGGGCCATGAAGCGTTCACACTGGAGAGTGTTTGATGTCACATTTCAGTTAGAATGTGAACAGCCACACAAAAAAATCGGAATTGAGCATCAAGACCTGCAGTGTGAAGTGACCTGAATCGGATTTGAAAAATCGGATCTGTGCGGCCACAAAAAATTCAGATACGGGTCACATGGGGAAAAACTCAGATTTGATGAACTTTTGCCTGCAAGTGTGAACCTATTATCAGGAACTGAACAGGGTTCCTACAGGGCCTTAAAAAGTCTTGAATTTTGATATCCGGGTCTTAAAAGTTGTGCTGTATTTTAGTTCTGAAACAAACACTCGAATGGTTGGAATAAATAAATTCCTCGAATCATTTTTACTGGTTGGAGGTTAAATGCGTGCACCACAGCCTGAACACCTTCTACTGGCGAACAACGTGGTCATCTAGGTGTTATGGAGGAAAGTAGAGAAACCTGCAAAAACACTATAGAAGGCAGAAACGCTCCAAAGTGTGGGATCAGTCCACGACCAGGTCAGCTAATGCTAAAGCTAGCAGGTAGCATATTCACGATAAAGTGGAGGGTTGAAAAAAACATGTTGATGGTGAAACTCAGACTGGATGAACTCTCCAAGTGGAAGAAAAGTCCCAACCATCCTTTATTTGTAGATGTCTGCAGCTGCCTGGAGTCAGACCCATACCACTGCAGTCCTACGGCAGGCCGTTGTAGCATGTAATTTACAAATGCTTCATATCATTTTAGGCTGGATTATTGCCAACTCGTACATAATAGATATGTCACCATTACATTGTTACCAGTAGAACTTAAATGTTAGCATTTCCAGTAGCTTACTACTGAACATGTTAATGAAATTCACTCATTTCTATTGATCCTATGTGGACATATGTAGATGTGTTCTTTTGAGAAGAGTGAGTGATATTAATGCCACCTAAACTGTTACTGAAACAAAGGGGAAATTTGTACAATAAAATCTGAATTAACTCTAAATATCAGATGGGAAACAGGAAGCTAGACGACACCAATGTAAAACATGTTGTTGAGCCTTTCACAATAAGAGTCTGACATCTCAGCCTCATCATTTACTTGTTTTATTTCATGTTTAGCAGCAGAACACAGTCTGGTTGGGACATCTTAGTCAGAAGTGTGGCTCCGTGTTCATCTGAGCTGACAGACAGGATATCAAACATGCGCCCTCTTTCAGTGGTGGAAGATGATTTTGACCTTCAGTCCCAGAGACACACTTCCTTCTGGAGGGTCTTCATCCAGCATGTTGAGTTGTTTACCTGCTCCAGAACACCTGATTCAATACCTGGATCACCTGATCAGCAGCTCATCAAGTTCTGCAGAAAGCTGTAAATCACCTGCTGGTTAAAACCAGGTGTGATGGAGCAGTGAACTAACTCAAACATGCTGGATGGTGGCCCTCCAGGACTGGACACCCCTGTTCTGGGACATTGTGGTTGTGCTGGTTAGTTGTAGTTTAATAAAAGGTGGCCCTTTCTGAATCATATGAGTGGATTTTTAATACAAACTCATCAGACGTCTTTATCAAATAGATGAGAGGTGGGCGATATCGCTATTTTTTAAATTTCAAACATGAAACAAGATGACTCAGTTACGTTTATATTGATAACCATACAAGCCGCTAGCTTGCTCTGTCTCTAAGCGGTCGTTACGTGTTCTCACGCGTCTGCTCCATCAGGAAGCCTCTGGGTCAGTGTTCTGCTCTAAACTTTGCATTTGGCTTCATGGCTTTTATTATTTGGGGATATTCGTTCGTGTTTCAGCGAGTCTTTTTACCATGGCTGCTGGCCGGAGTTCTGTTTATCCTGGTTGTGTAGAGACGGGCCAAACCCCTCCCCCGTGTAGTCAGGAAACAGCTACGGAGAGCAGCAGGGCCAAAATACTGAGAGTGTAATCCTCTGAGTAATGGATGCAATTACATCATGAGTTTAGCTTAAGATGATAGATTGTATCTCTGGACAAGACTTAAGTCTGGTAATGTTGTGGATGATAGGATATGAGCCACCTCTAGATGGAACTGAAGTGATTTAACTTTATGCAGCGAGCTGCAGAAACAAGCAGCAGACACAAAACTCAGGAATATGGCAGCTTGTGGCCCAGAAAAGCCCTCTTAGCTAGGACACATTTGAGGTAGCCTCTCACACTAACAAGTGGTCAAAAAGTAGAAAAGCCCGATTCAAGGTGCTCCGAGCAGCAGAGCATCCAAACCAAAATGTTTGAGCGGTAACAAAGCGACTAAACGGTTAGTTCAATGGTTTGTTTCGTTTTAACGTTACAGTGAGTGGGTGTGTCCTCTTTGTTTCAGGGACTTTGTGGAGCAGAACTACGTGACCTTGAAGAAGGCCAACTTGGACTTCCCCATACTTATCCGGGAGTGTTCTGGAGTCCAGGCCCGGCTCTGGGTCCGATATGGTGAGACCCATGACTTGGCATCATGGGAGATTCCTTTTCCATGCCTTGTTTCCTTGTGATGACCAGCTGTTTGTTTGTTTGTTCAGGTTTTGGCAAAGAGACGAGTGTCTCCTTGGACAACATGTCAGCTGATCAGGTCGCCAAGGCTCTGCAGAGTTTGGCTCAGTCCAAACCTTAAAGGTTCTGGTTGGGTGCCGGCTTAACTCACCTGCAGACTTCTTGACTTTCTTTTGTAAATGTGTTAATATGAATAAAGATGGGTTCAGACTGGTTACTGGGTGAGTCTGGGTGAAATAACGATAATGTCGTTTAGAGCTGCAGCTATCGAATATTTTTGTAATCGAGTACTCTATCGAATCTTTTATCGATTAATCGAGTACTCTAATAAATTACACTTTTGTGTTTGTAAACCATTATATCAAATAGCATGTTATAAAATATGAAAGACCTCTTAAAATGAGCAAGCAATTGCCAGTTATTGTTCAAAGTTTTATTCAGAATTATTTTTCAAAACTTCAGCACTTCAACTTTACTTCACAGTAAACAAATGTCTGTGCAAAAAATAAGTATACAACCTATTTCCTTTGGTTTAACAAAAAAGTAAAACTGGTGTAGCCACTGCTATAACCCAACTATTGCTAACAATCCAATTTGAGTTTTCAGTTATATTCAGATGAGGCAGTAGAACCAGGTTTGTCTGCTCACTCAGTGTTGAGGGAGAGAGCTCTGTTAGTGCATCATGTGTCTGTGCAATATAAGAAAGCCTTTAAAAAAGGTAAATGATGGTTACAGTGCAAAAAGGTCAGCATATTGACACGGTCAGCACTAAGGCTTGCTCTACGCTTTGATGCAATGTTCCCAGCAGCAGAGAACAAACGCTCTGAGGGTGTTGAAGTGGCTGGAATACACAGAAAAGACTTTGCCAGCTTAGCCAGGGTTGGGTATCTTGCTGCATTTTCTCTCCACCATAGCAATGGACTTTCTTTTTTGGAGAGAGGCTGTTCAAAGTATTGCAAAACCTCCCTCTGCACCTCTTGTCTGTGTGTCTGTGATCACAGACAAGCAGCTTCCTCCACAGTGCATGAGGGACCGGTCCAAACAAAGCTGTCCATGCGCTGCTGCGATGTGCTGTGGGGTAAAAAAAAAAGACATTGATTTATACAAAAAAAAAAACAAACCCATTCTAAACTAAATTTATATTCTAATAAATGCAGCTTTGTTCATATTTAGCATTTACTATTAATACAGGGTGACCACACTTTGACTTAAATAATAGAAATACAGGCTAAAATGCATTACCTGGTAGAGACTCCGAGTCCGCTTGCAGAAGTGACATTTACGTGAGGATGATTCCTGGTCAGCTGCTGCAGCATCGAGGATGTGGTGTTGTGCTAGGCTAAATCCATTTTACAGTATTTACGCTGGACTACGTTTTCCGCCTTACGAAGCGAAAAATGGTCCCACACCTTTGACGTTTTCTGTCTTTTTCGTACTCCACCGGGGTCCACGTTGTCCGCCATTGCTTAAAAGAAGTTAAGTTACATTCGCTACCGCTACTCGCGTGTGCATTCAGCGCAGTGTGTATGTGCGTCACTTATTTCGGTCCGGGTGAAACATGATCCCGGGCGATTGCAAAGCCGTGAATTAATTAAACATAAATTAAACGAAGCCTCGAGGCAGATAATTTGCCTCGAAGCTTTTTTGTACTCGAATTATTCGAGGTACTCGAGGAATCGTTTCAGCCCTATATATATATATATATATATATATATATATATATATATATATNATATATATGTATAAATTAAAATTATATATAATTTTAATGATGGTATTTTTTTTAACCATTGCATAATGATGTTTTTTAACATGTATGTGGAATCAACCATCCTGAGGGACTGAAGATGGAAATTAGTCCTGGCTATAATCTTGTGTATTTTCAAATGTGTAAAAAAATATGTACAGTACAAATAAACTAGGGCTTCATATGGTTTCTGAGCTGGACCAGTTCTAATGTGATTCAGATGCAAAAAAGGTGCTGAAACTAGCCTTTATTGGGCTTTCACAAATCAAATAAAGGTCTCATGAATCACAAACTGTTTTTTAGGATACTGCTTTCAGTGTAGAATAGTTTAGTCTAAGTTTGATGTGTTTAAGTATTGTAGTTTTGAAATTAGAGCGAATCAAAAGGGGTCAGGGGGTTGAAAAATGAGTTGGAATTACCCTTTATCTGTTTTTCCGAATGCTCGGTAGATAAAAGTTGAACAAAGTTTACGATGGTTGTAAACACACATTTTTTCTTAAATAAGTTTCGTTTAATAATGTCCTGTGTTGAAAAACAACGTGGATAAGAAGAAAAATCCATAAATTACGAAAGATTAGTTGTGTTTCATGGCCGTTATCAATAAAGTTTAAATACAAAACAAAAAAAACGGATACCGGAAATAGCCCCCCTTCCGTTCCGGGGAAAATGCGTCATTTCCGGAACAAAATGGCGTCATTTCCATATATGGTGTGGTCGTGCCCTGTTCCCACTCTCCGCCCCGTCATACAGCCTGTATTCAACTGTTGTTGGACGGACAGAGTATAAACCGGCTTACTCGGTCCGTGTAAAGGCTGGTTTATACTCGGTCCGTCTGCGTGAAACGGACGCACGCACCGCCATTTTGCGTCGGCGCAAGGGCTCTCCGACTGGCTCGCGGAGGGTGACGGAGACATGCGTAGACATTGATAGACCCCTCGCGACCGCTATTGCCTATGGGCGCTGACGAGCGGTGGCGCCGCCATCTTGGATCGGTCGCGCCCCCCCTCCCTATGCAGAGACATTGAAGTGTCAACATGTTAAATCAACCATAACTCCTTGAATACTGAACCGATTTTGATGCGTTTTTTTCACTGTAAACTTCACACATGTAGCTCTGATACAGGACTCATATTTGAGCGTTTTTAATCATTATGGGTTTGCTGTGGGTACATATGGAATTCTTATCCACTGCCTAGTGACAAAACCTATAGAAAAAAAGGATCAAACACATAAAAATCACAGTCAAATAATGAGAATCAAAATAATTAAAAAAGGACTATATACCAAGTGTGAGATCTGTGGTAGGTATTTACAAAAAAACACACTTAATATATGAAAGAGAAGCAGAAAGTACTACTCAACCATTTTAATAAACAATTAATATATACAATATAATTCTTATAGATAACAATTTAAATAAATGAGTGTTTCATATACATATAGTACCAATATAACTCAAAGAGAGGGTGAGAGAGACAAAAACTAAAACAAAGTCTGAATGACAAGAAATCAACAAACCATCTGTCAGAACTGACTGCTTAGTGATATTCTGGTTCTGTTGTATTTTTGTGTGTAGCTGAACCTATAACGCTCCACCTGTGAGAATAAAACTTTAAGGCTTGTTTTCAATACTCATACATCAATTCTGATTACTTTACAGCCAAACAGCACACGGGGAGAAAGAGAGAGAGAAAAAAACTAACTGCTTAATGGAGTTAATTTTATTTATTTATTTGTCTTAATTTATCTGTTACTTGTGTTGAGAATGTTTTAAAATAGTAATTGAAAGCTTTACATGAGCTAAAACCCCTGGAAGAGGACTGCTTTGTAGAACTTTTATCTGGAGCTCCCCTTCTGCAGTTCAAGAGAGGTGAGTTTGGCCACGTGGTGCTGCCTTATCTTCAGAACCACAGACTTAACCAATGAGATCAAGTCTGACAGCCGTGGCATCCAGCATGACAGCTACACATCTGTGTTTAGTTTGGTTTTTCTGGCCCAGCCCAGCCTCATCATCCACCAATCACAGCCTCCTGTAAAGGAATAGAAACATATTTAATATATTTGCATCAGTAATTTCCAAAAATTGAATTGGACAACATTAAGACTTGCTTTGTATTGTGTGTGGAGTGGGAGGGGCAAAAATAGAGTCTCTCTGAGGTACTTGTTTTTATATGCTGAAGTGAACAAATTTTAACTTTTAACCTGTAGCGTGTGGACATTTCCACATTGTGGGGACATTTGGCTGGGCATCACAATGACAAAATGCCCTAAAACATGGTTTTAGAGGTATGGTGTGAATACGCTTTTGGTTTAGGTTAGGGTTAGTGTTATGATGTTTAAATACTCACATCATCAGGCTGAGGTTAGTCTCTGGGAGGTCACAGACAGGCTCTCTTTGGCTCTTCTGGATGTAGTTCTGCACTTTTCTGGTTAAAACAAACAAGCATAATGTTTGACAATAATATACTGTTTATAGTACACACCTGTGGTTCTCAGTTTACATCAGGGGGCCTCTGGTGCTGTGAAAACTCTGGGGCACCTAGACATGATTCTTAGGACATTTATTAAAATAAATTAATTTTTGACAAATATCATCAAGACAAGGTATGTGGGTGGATAAGTATTACACTCTGCCTTGTAATTGATGAAAGGATATGTACATTTATGAATGCTGATGGCCTTATGATACACTTACTGTTTGAAGGAGAACCAGGAAGCTGAAGATGAAACAAACTCCATCTGACACAGCCCAGTTCTAATCATAATAAATCAGCTGCAGGAAGCCTCACATTTCTTCCTCACATCTTTTGTGGGAAAACCTAGAAAACAAAAACATGCAATTTGCAGATTAGTTTCTACCAATATTGTACAAAAGTCAATGCTATTTTCTTAATTCATCTTGTGTTATTCCTACTATTCTGTTTACTTCTTCTTTAAGATTTCTTCTTTAAGATTTCTTAGAACCTTTCTTTAACCTAAAAACTGCATTCCTATTGATAATGAAGTAAAACTCCTCAAAGGGTAAAACCAGAAAAAAGTTCTGCACAGCAATTCTCTTTAGCATGTTAGCTAACTATTCTCCAGTCAGAGGGGAGGGTCTGAGACATGAGCTATATCTGATACCAGAAAGATTTGTTTGATTTCTACAGCAGCATTATTGAGTCAGCTGTAACCTAAGTCAGTGTTTTGGAATAAATGATTAATAGTCTCATTTAGCCTTTACTGTCAGGGGAGCACCAGCAGTAAACATGTAGCTAACGTTAGCTAATTAGGAGGTGCTGCTGGTGGACACAAATATAGTACAACAAAGTTATATTTACAAAATACAAACAACAAAAATGCTCGAACTTACTTGTGAAAGTTATCCCCCGAGCCATTGTCTCAATAGTCCGCCGATTAGAGCAAGAATAAACCGCACAGAGCTCAGGCATCATGTTTACTGCTGCTGTTATGGTTCGAGTCTGCAGGAAGCCCAACCGATCTAAGATGGCGGCCGCATTTCCTGCGCCCGAGCGGCCAATAGGGGGCCAAAGAGAGCCTGCTGTCTCTCAAACCTTTCAGACGCTCCGTGTGCGTCTCTCCTTTGCGGAGCTCACACCAGCCTTAACTTCAGGAAGTGACGTCCGCATTAAGGAACTCCTCAGAAGAAGACACGATAACAGCGAGCAGGCTGCAGGGATAACAAACAACGCGAGGTGTTGAGTCAGAAACAGCGGTTGTAGCTTCTCCTTGATCCGGGATTTAAGTTCTTCACGCCGACAGCTGTCCGCCGAGATGCCCGAAAGTAAGTGAGAGAGCAGGCTAACAGTCCGTTACCATTTTTAGATTTACCTAAGTCGAATCATTGTTAAAATATTAATTTATTGAGAGAACAAATAGACGTACTAGAGAAATACATGCATCGCGAATAATATTAGCGCAACGGTAAACGTTTAATGTTTTATTTAGGCGGTACGAGGCTGTTAGCTTAGCGAACCAGTTTCCGGTCTGAAAACGAGGGGCGATTTGGTTTAATCACCCAAGCACCAGAGCTCAAGTGCCACGGCTGAAGCCTAGTTTATACTTCTCTGTCAGCATCTTTGCGCTCACACACACGTATTGACGGAGACGTTACACATCACTTTACCGCATACTTCACCGTTGCTGCGTTAGTGATGTGTAGCAATTCTCCTCCTGGACAGCAGAGGGCGTGGCGCTTTTGTGGGGCATCCTGCCATCAACACAGTCACGTGTCTAGTGTGTTTATATTGTGTTTATGTATTTCAGAAACTTTTTGACAGACAAAGTTGTCCTCCACTTCTTCATCCAGTCACCACCTCAAAACCCAGCTTTCCTGTCATTTCCTGACATGAATAAAAAGTTTGTTGCGCATCTTTTTACTCCTTCAGTCAGGGTTCTAGTCTACATGCTAGTTGCCACTCTGTTACTTAGAACAGGGATTCTCAAGTTGGGGGTCGGGACCCCCACATGATTGTCTTTGCTGAGGTTGTGAGGTTAGCAAGATTTTATTTGTAAAAATGACGTTTACAAAATTCCAATAACACACCCTAAATTATAACCAGACCTCCATATAAAAGTAATAGTTCTGTATGTCTGTAGAAAGTTTAGTTAGTAAAAGATCACATTTAATGCGTTTAGGGGTTGGGGGTCCTGGCTCGTCTTGGACACGAGCAAGGAGGTCCTCAAAGGAAACATTTTGGGAACCCCTGATTTAGAAAACAGTTTGTCTTTTTTTAATAACTCTGCATAAATTTCTAAAATTCTGTGTTTTTCTGTCAATATGCGTGAACATTAATGAGGAAAAAGTGAATTTAATTGATTTTAGCAAACGGCTGCAATATAACAAAAAGTGAAAATGGACGGGGGTCTGAATACTTCCTGTACCCACTGTACATGTATGGATGCTGATGGCCTTATGATACACTTACTGTTTGGAGAAGAGCCAGGAAGCTGAAGGTTGATGGAATACACTCCATCTCTGAGTCTCACAGTTCGGTTCTAATCAGAATAAATCAGCTGCAGGAAGCCTTCTCTCCTTAAGGCCACTTCACACTTCTTCCTCACATCTTTTTTGGGGAACTTTCAAAACAAAAAGGTGAGATTTGCATATTAGAGTATACACAACATTGTTATTTTCTGCATTCCTCTTATTCTTTTTATGTTTACTTCTTTAAGATTTCATAGAACCCTTTTTAACTTAAAATTGCATTTCTGTTGCTATTGAACCAAAGCTCCTAAAAAGGGCACAACCAGAATCTAGGGCCGTTTCTCAATACTCAAGGACGCTAGTACGTTCTTGTGTACTTGACAAGTGTGTTGTCGGCTAGTACACCAGAAAGTCCGTTCTGACGAGGACGGCATTTGGAACAAGCTTACTTCTTTGCCTCACGGTAACAAGCGCTGCTTGTTGCTACGGTTAAAAAAAACGACCTGACATAAAAATAAAAGTCTAGTCTGTTCCTTAAATGACAAAAAAACAATGAAAACGTATTATTTGTATTATATTTGGTCCACTTTTCATCAAAACTGATAAAATATCAGCATTTCCTGCTGTTAAATGAAGAAAAAAAGTTTTTTTCATCAAAACAAAGCAATGATGCTTTTATTTTGATAGTGGGTTAGCTCATTAGCATTTTGAGGGATCATGAAGAGTCTGAAAGAAAAAAAAACAAATACACAGCAAATTTTACAGGTTATACGCAATTATTTACAATAACAGACAACTTTATATTGATTTATTTGTATTTCTGCTATAAAACACAACAGTTATGAGCTTTCTCCTCTGCCGTTCGGAGTATAACGGTTAGCGGCGCAATGCATTATGGGACACTTTGCTGTCCCAAGTCCGCAGAAGGACGCATCAGTGCATCCTCGATACAATGGGCGGAGCAAGAACATATCCAGGAACTTTGTGCGAACTTGCCATTATATGTCCTTAGGATTGGAACAGTACTTGGACCATCGTTGATGTTTCACAAGGACGGGAGTACACAAGTACAGACAAGTACGCATATTGAGAAACGGCCCAGGTTTTTGCTGCCGATCACCAATACCAATCACATGGATTGGCCATAGATTTTCTATGTAGTTATAATGAGTGCTACAGACTACATGATTTAGGGAAAAAGGAACAATAACATCACTTTAAATGACCTATATTACTTTAGACAATAACATGTTTGTAATTTTTCAAGAGAAAAAAAAGACTGACCACAACTTCTGAGCCTCCTAGTCACAACCCATGGTTTAGACCTGAAGGAGCCTCTTGGATGAGAGGTAAAACATCTTCAAGATAACCAGGAAGGTCCAGCTGTTTTCAGTTAAAACTCTCATGACGATCATGTCCAGGATGAATGAGAATCTACACCAACGTGCAGCACAAAGCAGCAACGATTCAGTCAAAAGGAAAACTGAAACGTTTAAACGTAGCAGCTGTCAGTAACAATCTAATGGATTTAAAACATTAAAGCTCTCAATGGTGCAGAGAAGCAAAATAAATCTCACAACTTTGTGTTTTGTTAGATTTATTATTGTTGTAACGGTTTGAATGATACAAGACTAATGTCATGGAATTACAGTTTTATTTTGAAGGGGAGTTCAGCGGGTGGAAAAGGTTGTTGTTTCTGGTTCTGGTCAGCGGCTGTTGTGTTCATAGATATCATATATATCACTAGTAGGGTGATATGGACCAAAACTTACATCTCGATATATTTTAGATGAATTCCGATATACGATATATATCTCGATATTTTTCCTCCTGTAAAATATTTACAAGTTAACGCCCTTCAAGCTGTCTTGAGAAATTTTATACATAAATTAATCAGCAGATTAAATGCATAAAAATGTATTGATTCTTGTCCAACATTAACCTTAGTGCCATTCTCTATCAGTCTGAGCTTTAGAAACACTGGTACAGCTGTCTGTTAACACACACGTAGCTTATATCTTTATGTGTTTTACATGGTTCATTTTTATACTGGATTTGTTACTGTTTTAATGTAAACTGGACCTTGAGTCTGTAATAATATCTTTCTATCTCAGTTAAAGCTAGAGATAGGTGTCTCAAATGTCCCACAGACACTTTTATTATATATTTATAGTTAATAGAATATAATAGAATAGACTTTATTAATCCCACAGTGGGGAAATTCACTTGTTACAGCAGCCTATAAACTTAGAGAAAGAAGAAAGGTAATAAAGTACAGTTAAACACATAAGCAGTAAGCTATTATTGTAACTGTAAATGTAATGTAACATCATTTAAATTGTAGAGGTGGCTCATATATCCTATCATTCACAATATTACCAGTAACTATTTCTTGTCCAGCGAAAATAATCTATCATGTTAAGCTAAATTCATGATGTAATTACATCAACTACTCAGAGGATTACAGTCACGTGGCTCATGCAGCACGGAGTTATTAAAAGTTATTAAGGCAAACATGGCAG
>SSNS01000396.1:305638-332714 GCA_006937985.1 Aphyosemion australe | reverse complement strand
AGGGGTTTGGCCCGTCTTTTTTTTTTTTTTTTTTATTGAGGAACAAGACATATACAGCAAATATGGCACAGATTGGTAGCCTAGTGAACTAGACCAATTCTTGCTTTGCAGAGTTTGGTCTAGGCACGCTTCATTGGAACCCTCGCAGCCCAAACCACTGCTGTGTCTATCCAATCACAACTCGCTATAGTTTTGGTTGGGCCAATCACAGCGCTCTATATTGTGGGCCAATCACAGAGCGGGAGTAGCCGATGACGTCAGCGCTGCGGCCGCGAACCCAAGCAACATGGCGGCAGCGCCGGAGCCACGTTCGTTTGAAACGGCTTTGTCATCAACATTGGATTATTTAGACTCCAACGTGCGTAAGTCTGTCGGCTATACTTAGCGGCTTCTTATTTTTATCAAACTAAGTAGTGCAATGTCCCAGTACACCTGATATTCACATGTTTTTATACAAAAACGACAGAAATCATTGACGCCATTAGTGGGTCCCGCTTTTCCATCGCTGTGATTACGTCACGTTGTTCGTTACTCTGATTGGTCCTTGCGCTATCCAATTGCGTGCTGACATTTTGAAAGACAACCGTAGATCCCGCCTCACGACTGAGAGCTGTCAATGGTTCGTGGCCAGTCTATATATTCACATATATAGGATGGCTTGCCAGGCTAACAGATTCGCAGAAGTGTTTCCAAATTTTAAGGAGCACCAGAACAGGCTGCTATATATAAATTGATAATCAGAAAAGATACATAAAAACAGCAAACAAACAAAACACAAAAAATTAAAAATAAAAATACAAAAAACGGTGTGTGTGTGTGTGTGTGGGGCACCATCAGAATAATATAACAATACAATACAATTTATATTATTTTAAGGGGCTTCAAGAAGGTTCAATTCATTAATTACATGAAGCAGAGTCACAGCTTGTTTGTTTTCCATAAACCTTAGGGAGGTGAAGTAGTGGCAGAGTTCTTTATGAAAGGTAAGAAAGGAAGGTTTGGTTTTCAGAAATCTACATTTGTGAACAAAATATTTACCCATAATAATTATTACATTCAAGACAGTTTCTATGTTTTTATCTTCTTTAAAAGTCCCAAAGACGATGTCATCATTGGACAGTTCATTAAGATTTGGTATCCTTGAGAAAAGCCAGAAGTGTACATCATCCCAAAGGGCTTTACTGTATTTACAGTCATAAAATAAATGAACAGTAGATTCAATATGCTCTATACAGACGGAACAAGAGTTATCATCAATGGCAAAGCGATGTCTGAGTAATTCTTTTGAAGGATAGATTCCTGAAAAAGACTTGAAATGGACTTCCTTGGCTTTAGGGGGAATTGGAAGTTTTAGATAATTTGTTCTAGTTTTTTCTTTTCGAGTGTTGGTGAACCTATATGCAATCGAGTTTGGGTTAAATTTATAGGGAAAAAGGGCATTAGTGAATAATTTCCTGATTTGAGGGTTTTTGAATCTGTTTGCAGTGATGTTGTTACCCTCAATCAAAAGCCCATGAAGAACAGGAATTCTTAAATTAGAATTTTGACAAGAGATACAGGAAGATATTATATTTCGAGGGATAGCTATAATGACTTTTTTAAATTCTTTTTCATCTATTTGCAGGTTATATTTACAATTAAATTCTCTAAGTGAAAGGATACCTTCATCATTTAGTAAGTGCATAACCGACCAAATGCCGTTATCATACCATTTTTGCGAGAAGAGAGATTTATTTCTGATTTTTATGTAGCGGCAATTCCACAGGGGTGTATTGTGGGGACTGTAGTTATGTTTATAAATAAGTCTCCAATATAATAAGACTTGCTGGTGGAAAGAAGATAGTTTTATGGGCAGTTTGTTAACATCAAAATCACATCTGAGTAAGAAATTTATACCACCCATTTTTGAAAAAATTTGGTTTGGAATATGAAACCATAGACTGTTTTGATTCTTCAAAAATAATCGTAACCAGTTTAATTTTAAAATTCAATAGCTTGCAAACCTCCCTCTTCAAAACTTTTAATTAAATTTCCTTGTCTGATAAAGTGCGTTTTTCGTTTCCATATAAAGTTAAAAATTAACTGGTTAATAGCTTTAATTTCTGATTTAGGAATTCCTAATGAATATGCTGGGTATATAGAAATACTTTCCATTTTGGTGAGGAATATCCTTCCTAGAATAGAAAGATCTCTCTGTAACCAGTTATTTAGATGAGAATTGCATTTATGAAACTTCTCCCTAATGTTAAGATTAATTAAGTCAGCGTTATTTTTGGAAATATGCATGCCCAGATATTTGACAGTGGATTTTATGGGGATATTAAACACTGAAGAGTTAGAACAATCCTTCAAGGGCAGAATTTCACATTTGTTTAGATTTAGTTTCAATCCTGAGGCTTTGGAGAAAAAATCAATAATTTGGAGGATTTTAGGAATTTCATTTAGATTGTTTAAGAAAATGGTCGTGTCATCCGCAAGTTGACTTATACAGAGTTCCTTGCCCAAAACAGTTAATTTACCGAAATTTGTAGATTTAATAAGAATGGCAAGCATTTCTGTTGCTGCAATGAAAAGCAAAGGGGAAATTGGACATCCTTGTTTTATGCCTTTATTAATATTGAATCTTTGTGACGAGCCGTAGGGCAGGGAGACTGAACTGTTTGTATCTTTGTATAATAATTTAATTACGTTAATGAAGTTATTTTCAAAACCAAAGAATTTAAGGGTTTGAAACATAAATTCGTGTTCTATCATATCAAAGGCTTTGTAAAAGTCTAAAAATAATATAAAACCTTCATTCTGAATTAGGTAGTTATAGTCAATTAAGTCCAACACAAGACGAATATTATTGTGAATAGAGCGGCCTTTAAGAAATCCAGATTGAGTATCTGAGATAATTTGAGTTATACCAGACTTTAATCTAATTGCAAATATGTGGGTAAAGAGCTTATAATCATTGTTTAAAAGTGTTATAGGTCTTAGATTATCAATAACAGTTGAGTCTTTATCTGGTTTAGGAATAAGAGTAATCACCCCTTGTTTCATAGTATGTGTAAGACAGCCATACTCTATAATTTCCCTAAACATTTCAAAGATTAAGAATCTAATATGAATCCAAAAGTGTTTGTAAAAATTACTTGTAAGGCCATCACAGCCTGGGGCTTTATCATTAGGTAAACAAACTAACGCATTATCCAGCTCTTCTATGGTAATATCTGCCTCACAAGTTTGTTTAAAGTTCTCATCAATTTTAGGGATCAAGTGTTGAATAGATTGAAAAAAAGTCTCATTTGAAGTTTTGCAGAAAGATGAGGAGTATAAATTGCTGTAAAAATTAAAGATTTCTTTAGAAATTAATTTAGGGTCTGTACATAGTTGACCATTAATTTGTAAAGTATTTATAGCATTTTTTTCTTGTCTTAACTTTTCTAATCTACAGAAATATGTAGTGCTTTTCTCACCCTCTTCTACCCATTTGGCTCGAGATCTTAGATAAGCTCCTTTGGCTTTTTTAGTATAAATGTCATCCAATGAGGTTTGTAAAATCTTTTTCCGGCATTTGTCATCCTCATTATATAAAGGTTTGGAACAGATTTGGTTAAGTTCTCTGACAATTTCTGTCTCCTTTAGGTTATTATTGTAGGCTATTAGCTTACTGTGTTTAATTGATATTTGGCGTACTTTGAACTTAAAGAATTCCCATTTTTCTGTATAAGATTTTATACCATCATCAGTAAGAATGGATTTTAGTTGTTCAATTATTTCCTTATTAAAATTTTCATTATAGAGTAGAGTTGAATTAAATTTCCAGTAACCTCTATTATGAAATTTTTTAATTTGCGGTGTAATATTAAGTAAAATCAAACAGTGATCAGTTAAAGGTGCAGCTGAGAAACCAGTATCCACATTATGCATCATTAAATCATCTGAGAATTCCAACTTCTCTGACTACGGAAACCAGAACGCTGTTAACTCGGGTGTGACGTCATTCCTAGTTCCGAGTTCCGAGGTAAATCGAACGCACCTGGAATTCCAATTATTCAGACACTATTACTGTGCGACACAGGAAGTAAAGTCAAGTTAGCTAAGTGAGCAGGTTGTTACGAGCTAATTTGCTAATTGTTTGCTCACTGGCCGAATTAAACACGTAGAAACATATTATTTATTCATCATGCTGATCAAAGTGAAGACCCTGACTGGAAAGGAAATAGAGATCGATATTGAACCCACAGACAAAGTGGAGCGAATTAAAGAAAGAGTGGAAGAAAAAGAAGGGATCCCCCGCAGCAGCAGCAGAGGCTGATCTACAGTGGAAAACAGATGAATGATGAGAAAACAGCTGCAGACTACAAGATCCAGGGTGGCTCAGTGCTCCATCTTGTGCTGGCGTTGAGAGGAGGATCAGCGCCTCACAGCTGCAGCATACACCTCTCCTCTTCATCATGAGCTGCTGAGAGCCAAGGTTTAAGCGTTGAACATGCTGCAGTGGGAAAAAAATTTCAAATACCCCCCATCAGGCAACTAAACAACAAAAAGAAAATTAGGCCTCAAAAATGGACATTTTATTTCATTTGCAGATTATTTTGTGTAAATCTACACGGGCTTTTTTCTGTTTTATTCAGGCACCCACTTTAGGAGACAGTTTAAAAGTTTGGAAACACTTTTGCTTGTGAATAAAGGCTGAAAATGGAAAAAAAAAAAAAAATTCCAATTATTCAGTATAACTTNCTATAGCGAGTGTTACTGATGACCTTCAAAGCTCTTTTCTGTAAAATAAACAACGGTTGAATATAGGTTTTATATGTTGATCCCCAGACTTCTACACAATAGGCCAAATATGGCACAATTAGTGAGTTATATAACGTTAACAACCCTGAACTGTTAAGTAAATACTTGACTCTGTGTAATACTGCAATGGCTTTGGCAATTTTACCTTTTATATATCCTGCAATATCGCGTGGATATCGGGGGCAGTTCCACTGGACTGGCAGACCGGGTGGTGGTCCCCCTATTTAAAAAGGGGGACCGCAAGGTGTGTTCCAACTACTGGGGATCACACTCCTGAGCCTCCCTGGTAAGGTCTATTCAGGGGTTCTGGAGAGGAGGGTCCGTCGGATAGTCGAACCTCGGATCCAGGAGGAGCAATGTGGTTTTCGTCCTGGCCGTGGAACACTGGACCAGCTCTATACCCTTGGGGGGGTGCTGGAGGGTGTGTGGGAGTTCGCCCAACCAATCTACATGTGTTTTGTGGATTTGGAGAAGGTGTTCGACCGTGTCCCTCGGGAGGCCCTGTGGGGGGTACTCTGGGAGTATGGGGTACAAGGCCCCTTGATACGGGCTGTTAGGTCCCTGTACGACCAGTGTCAGAGCTTGGTCCGCATTGCCGGCAGTAAGTTGGGCTCGTTTCCGGTGAGAGTTGGACTCCGCCTAGGGTGCCCTTTGTCACCGATTCTGTTCATAACTTTTATGGACAGGATTTCTAGGTGCAGTCAAGGTGGTGAGGGGATCCATTTTGGTGGCCTAAGGATCAGGTCTCTGCTTTTTGCAGATGATGTGGTCCTGTTGGCTTCATCAGAACGTGATCTCCGGCTTTCGCTGGAGCAGTTCGCAGCCGAGTGTGAAGCAGCTGGGATGAGAATCAGCTCCTCTAAATCCGAGACCATGGTCTTGAGTCAGAACAGGGTAGAATGCCTTCTCCAGGTCAGGGACGAGGTCCTGCCCCAAGTGGAGGAGTTCAAGTATCTTGGGGTCTTGTTCACGAGTGAGGGAAGGGTGGAGCGTGAGATCGACAGGTGGATTGGTGCTGCGTCTGCAGTGATGGGGGTGTTGTACCGGTCTGTCGTGGTGAAGAGAGAGCTGAGCCGAAAGGTGAAGCTCTCAATTTACCGGTCGATCTACGTTCCTACCCTCACCTATGGTCACGAGCTTTGGGTAGTGACCGAAAGAACGAGATCGCGGATACAAGCGGCCGAAATGAGTTTTCTCCGCAGGGTGTCTGGGCTCTCCCTTAGAGATAGGGTGAGAAGCTCGGTCATCCGGGAGGGGCTCAGAGTAGACCCGCTGCTCCTCCACATCGAGAGGAGCCAGTTGAGGTGGCTTGGGCATCTGGTTAGGATGCCTCCTGGACGCCTCCCTGGTGAGGTTTTCCAGGCACGTCCAACCGGCAGGAGACCCAAAGGAAGACCCAGGACACGCTGGAGGGACTATACCTCTCGGCTGGCCAGGGAACGCCTTGGGATTCCCCCGGAGGAGCTGGCCCAAGTGGCTGGGGAGAGGGAAGTCTGGGCCTCCCTCCTTAAGCTGCTGCTGCCCCCGCGACCCGACTCCGGATAAGCGGATGAAAATGGATGGATGGATATATCCTATATGTGATTTCCAACTAAGATCCTCATCAATCATGACTCCTAAAAATGTGGTTTCCTTCACTCTTTGAATTTCCATACCATCAATTTTTATACTTCGTTATTTCTTTTGTCGTTAAACAATATAAAATTGGTTTTATCAAGATTTAATGTTAATTTGTTTATATCAAACCAGTTTTTGACTTTGATCAATTCATTGTTTATCACTTGAATTACTTCTTGTATATCTGACCCAGAATAAAACAATGTTGTATCATCCGCAAACAAAACATAACCAAGCAGTTTAGACACATTTATAAGATCATTAATAAACAATATGAAGTTTAGGGCCAAGAACCGACCCTTGTGGCACTCCAAAACAAATATCACTCAGTTCAGATTTTGAGTTATTGAACTGCACAAACTGTTTCCTGTTATCTAAATAACTTTTGACCCATTGATGAGCCACTCCCCGTATTCCATACTGTTGTAATTTTTGAAGTAGTCTTTCATGATCGATAACATCAAATGCTTTCCTTAAATCAATAAAAATGCTAATAAAAGGATGTTTATTATCTATTGCTGTTACTATTTTATCAGTTAGTTCCATTATTGCCATTGAAGTTGAATGTTTACTCCTAAATCCATACTGTTCATGATTTAAAATATTATTTTTTTCAATGAATTTATCCAACCTTGATACAAAAACTTTTTCAAGTATTTTGGAAAACTGTGGAAGCAGTGACACTGGTCTGTAATTAGTAAAATTGTGTTTATCACCACTTTTAAACAATGGTACCACTTTAGCAATTTTCATGTCGTCAGGGAAAATGCTGGTAGAAAGTGACAGATTACAGATGTAAGTGAATGGATCGATAACAGATTCTATTATAGTTTTAACAGTCACCATGTCCAAATCCTCAACATCGGTTGATTGTTTGTTTCCACAGTTTTTGACAATATTTCTTATTTCATCTTTTTCCACTTTGTCAAGGAAAATACTATTGACATTATTAACTATTGTATTCAATGTATCTTCTACTATTGGTTTGTTATCCCCAATATTTACAAAGAATTTGTTGAACTCATTAATGATTTCATTACCGTCATAAATTTCTTTATTGTCCTTGACCATATCATTTGGTATTTTAGATTTTGTTTTATCTCTGTTAATGACACTGTTTATTATCCCCCATGTAGCTTTAGTATTATCTTTATTCTTATTCAATAATTTACCATAGTAATCCCTTTTTTGTTTCCTAATTATTGTTGTTAATTTATTTTTGTAGGTTTTATATCTATCTTCTGCTTCTTTTGTTTGGGCCTTTAGGAAACACCTATACAGATGATTCTTTTTTGAACAAGCATTTTTTATTCCCTTAGTCATCCACGGTTTATTTCTTTTATTCTTCACCGTATTCCTTAATTTACAATTTTTATAATATGATTTCATTAGTGTTTTAATGAAGGATGAGTATGCAGCATTAACATCACTGACATAAACTCCTTCCCAGTTCTGTTTTACAAGATCTTTATTTAGTGCCTCCAGGGCTTTCACTGACTTATCTCTTTTGACATTTGAGATAGTGATATTTTGCTTAGTCAAATGTTTGTGTTTAAATATTGCAAAAACAGGTAGATGATCACTGATATCTGTCATCAATATCCCACTCCTCATAACATCATCCTTTTTATTAGTGAATATATTATCTATTATTGTTGCGCTGTGTGAAGTAATCCTGGTTGGTTTATTGATCAAGGGGAATAAACCTAAACTACACATTGAATCAAGAAAATCACTCGATGTTCTCAGGCCCGCAGAATGATCTAAATTAACATTAAAATCTCCACACAAGAACCAGGGTTTGTTCTTGATTTCATCAGTCACCTCACTTATTTTGTCTTAACTTTTCTAATCTACAGAAATATGTAGTGCTTTTCTCACCCTCTTCTACCCATTTGGCTCGAGATCTTAGATAAGCTCCTTTGGCTTTTTTAGTATAAATGTCATCCAAAGAGGTTTGTAAAATCTTTTTCCGGCATTTGTCATCCTCATTATATAAAGGTTTGGAACAGATTTGATTAAGTTCTCTGACAATTTCTGTCACCTTTAGGCTATTATTGTAGGCTATTAGCTTACTGTGTTTAATTGATATTTGGCGTACTTTGAACTTAAAGAATTCCCATTTTTCTGTATAAGATTTTATACTATCATCAGTAAGAATGGATTTTAGTTGTTCAATTATTTCCTTATTAAAATTTTCATTATAGAGTAGAGTTGAATTAAATTTCCAGTAACCTCTATTATGAAATTTTTTAATTTGCGGTGTAATATTAAGTAAAATCAAACAGTGATCAGTTAAAGGTGCAGCTGAGAAACCAGTATCCACATTATGCATCATTAAATCATCTGAGATCAACCAGAAATCGATCCTAGATTTAGCTGAGCCATCAGGTTTAAACCAAGAAAATGACTGAGAAAGTGGGTTTGCCAGTCTCCATGGATCAGTGAGGATGAGATCTAAACAAAAGTTTTGTAGAGCTGAATTTAAATGCTGGGAATGGAATTTTGAGGGAGCTCTATCAAGCCATTCATCATAAACCATATTGAAATCTCCACCCAGAATAATATTTCTTGTGGCATAATTGTTAGATAGTTCCTTCAGGTGCTTGGTAATGTCAGCTAACAGCAGTTTATTCTGGGTGATATTGTTGTAACCATAAACATTACAAAGAATAAGAGGGCAATTTTCCAGTTTAAGTACACATATTAGCCAATGGCCATAGTTGTCTCTCCTTTGAGTTTCAATTTTGACACGAGAGTTCCTAAACAAAATGGCTACACCAGCTGACTTATTGGTTCCATGGCCGAATATTAACCTTCCTCCCCATTGGTTAGCCCAAAAATTTGTATCTGTTTCAACAGAGTGTGTTTCTTGTAGGAATATATAGTCAGCTTTAACACTATTACAAAACAGTAATATTGATTTTCTTTTAACACTGTCTCTCAAACCCCTAGTATTTAAAGACACACATTTAAGGTTAGAACAGAAGGACATAAAAATAGAAGATAAAAAAAAAGAAAATAGGACAATAACAGGGATATGTAAATGTGCAAATAGATTTAGTATAAAATATAAACTAGAAAAGGTGTAGGACACTGAATCCCTTAAACTGCATTTAGAGAGTATAACGACCTCTAAGAATGTACAATAAAGTACCAAAAAGGTTATGCAAACAAACCACTGAACCTTCAAAATTAAACTAGGTCAGTATATAATTAGATAAGCGTTCGGAACTTATAACGTATTATTGCAAATAGGATGCATTAGTGGAATGATGTCCACAAACAGAAGTCTCCGTCAACTCTACAATTAACCAGGAAATACCCGAACTCCATTGATGTATCCGATGTGCCCTCGGTAGTAGACGTTTTTTCCCTCCGCTCTGGCTTGCTCCATTTTGGGCCAGACTGCAGCTCTTGCCTCCCTGTCTAGCTTGCAGAAATCTTGCTTGAAGTAGATTCCGAGCTCTTTGCAGATCTTGGAATCTTTGGTCAGCTTCCAAAAGGTGTCTCGAAGATGTCTCAGGGTGAATTGGATTATCATTTGGCGAGGCTTATCCCCCTCCTTTTTCCCCAGGCGATGTACGATGTCCACGGCGCTGTCCAGCGAAGAAGCCAAGTGAGGTGCAATCTTGGCTAAGATGTTGATAACTTCTTTGCGAGCATCTTCACCACTTTTTTCTTTCAAGCCTTGGATTTTTAGGTTCCAACGGCGCTTATATCTTTCTAGTTCTAGCACTCTTTCTTTCAGCTCCATATTTTCTTTGACGAGAACGGGCATATTGTTTTCCAGGGCTGTCAGTTTAGATTTACAGTCTTTAATATCGGCTGCATTCATTTCTGCCAGTTTGGAGATGTTAGCCACCATTATCATGTTATCACTTAGCTTCACTCCAAAATCGTCAATCTTGTTTGAAAGTTTGTTAATAGCTTCTACAATGGAATTGTTGGCTTCATCATTCAGGAGTACCTTGCTGGGCTGCATCTGAGCTTTGGTTGGAGTAGGTGGAGTTTTTCTTTTGGTTGAGGGTGTTGAAATCTCCATCCGTGGTCATTAGTAGCAGAGATCTTGGTTGCTAATGCTAACTTAGCAGAAGGATCGTTTTTTTCCCTCGGCATTTTCCCGCTCATAGGACGGTTCGAAGCGTCTTCCAGGATTTGTATCGGTAATTCAGGATGGCGAATTAACCATTAACCTTTATGGTTTTGAATAGTTGAGGTCTAGGCTTGTCTTTTGGGATTAGGGAGCGACAGCTTAAAAAGAGTTGCCTGCTCGGGCCGCCATCTTGGCCAACTCGGTTTGGCCCGTCTTCACATAAGCAGGATAAACAGAGCTGTGTCGGGACGGGAGCTACGGTGCAACAGCTCGCTGAAACATGAACAAACGTCCTCAAATAATTAAAAACCACTAAGCCAAATGTAAAGCTTAGAGCAGAACATTGACCCTAAGGTTTCCTGATTAAGTAGACGCTTGAGAATACATGTAATGACCGCTTAGAGACGGCGCAAGCTAGCCGCTAGCGGCTATCGCTAGCGGCTATCGCTAGCGGCTAGCTTGCTCCGCAGCTTGACTAGTTATATCGATATTAAGATATAACGTCATTTTATATCTTCTTTTACATTTTATCGATATTTTAAAAATATCGATATATCGCCCAGCCCTAAAGATGCCTTACCACCGCGCTGTTCGTCAATTGGACAAACGTCCCTAACGCGGCGGCCATCTTACTTCAGACAGCTGCCCCCTTTCATAACATTGGTGTCAATGGTGCATGTACTACTTAAATAACTCTAACTTGCTCAATTTTCAACCAATTTTCAAACGGTTTGGTTTGTTATAAACACCAGAGATGTGGCTGTGAAATATGACGGATTTGGCCCGTTAATTTAAAAATTTGCAAGTATGTCCTATCAAGCCTTTGTGTCATAAGGTTTGTAATAATGCAACCTGCTTGTAAATCCGTTAATATTTCATCGAGTTAAGAGTGTTTTTGTTTAAGTTGTTCACTCACCTTCCACCTGCTACCACTGACAGCGGAGCGTCTGCTGTCTGAAGTACGTTGGCCGCCGTTTAGCTAGGCCCTCGACTCCCACTTTCACCATCTAGTGTTTATATACATGTCTATGGTTGTGTTCTCCTAAAGCCACTCTGTAACCAACTGTTCTGTAGAGAAGTGTGAAGGCGTGGGTTACGGCCGACAGTAGCCGGAATAAAAGACCCTTTACTGAGTGACCCGAGAGAGTCGGAGTCGTTACGTTAGTAGAGTTATTTATCTATCACCCGTAGCAGATCCTAGTGGGCGGAGCTAACGCTGCAGCGCAGGCATTACTAGTTCATCACCAGCAGGCAAAAAGTTCCAGGGTTTTTTAAAGAACCGAAGCCAGTAAACAGGAGCGACCCAGAAGTTTTTTCTTGTACTCAACAACCACACTTCCTTAATTCCAGAGAAATAATACCGTAATAAGTGTAGTAAGTGCTCTTTGCTGTTAAAACACCAGATATAACAATGTGTTTATCTACTTATCAACTTACTGTGTCTGACTCGTCTTCTAGAATCTTCTGGTGCTGGCAACACCTGTGAACTCATGGAACGGCAGTGAGGAAGAGATGTTTTGCTTAGAAAAATGGACTGCAGTACCCAACTGTGACCACAGGATGTCATTCTTACTTATTGCACCTTTAACCTTAATGTACAAATTTCCATTGTAATTATTCAATCAGTCGTGACTTTGTGTTTCCAGTAATCTATCAAATATACGGGTCCCGTTTATAACAATTCAACAAGTGTAGTAGTTAGCGGTAAAACAATAACAACGAACGGTGTTACGTTAGCTTGTAAACGCGAGCAAAAAGTCTGGCCTTAAATCCTATACATATATATCATTTAAGATCTTTACTCTAAAAAGGTGGTTTGAGTACCGTGCCCTGACCTGAACCCTAAAGGTTCCAGGATGTCACTCAGGTAAAAAAGTTCCAACTCCAACATGTTTACAGAAACCACCTTGAACAGTTTGTCAGGCATCAGTGTCTCCATAGTAACCGTCAGTCAGGAACTGGTGTAGAGGACTTTTGAGATGATGTTTGACATCCTGTGTCTGTGTCTCACAGCTGAAAGCTACTCCAACCCTCTGGCTCCTGAGGACCATGAGCTGGATGACCACCGAGGGGCCAATCAGTGAGTGACACATACACAAACGCATGCACGTACACACACACACAGTCCTGTAGCCTTGCGGTTCACCTGCCCCCCCCATTTGTGTTTCTCCAGGGCCAAGCTGACCAATGATGACTTCAGGAAGCTGCTGATGACCCCGCGGGCCACTCCTTCCTCTGCCCCGCCCACTAAATCCAGACACCATGAGTGAGTGAGGCTGGAGCAAGGGTTTGGTTGGTTGGTTGGTTGTGTTAGCACAGATAAAGCTAGGTCTGTTTTTTGCCAGAATGCCGAGAGACTACAATGAGGATGAGGATCCTGCAGCACGAAGGAGGAAAAAGAAGAGGTGGGTGCTCTGACTCTTCTCTGATTGGTCCACAGTGTAATGAACTGTTTGTTTACAAGAACTGAACCAGTAGCAGGCAGCTTTAATTCTAGATCTGCTGCTGGAGGAACCGGTCCAGAATAAAGCTCAGAACCTGAAAAGGCTGACAGATCGTGATCACCCGTCATCGGTCCATTACTGACCTGTAGCACTGTTTCCTGCAGCTATTATGCTAAGCTACGTCAGCAAGAGATGGAGAGAGAGAGAGAGCTGGCTGAGAAGTACCGGGACCGGGCGAGAGAGAGACGAGACGGCGTCAACAAGGACTATGAAGAGACGGAGCTCATCAGCACCACGGCCAACTACCGGGCTGTCGGGCCCACCGCAGAGGCGTAAGTTCTGCTGAAACCGGACAATTGGGTCTCACGTCAGACTTTCAGAACTTAGTGTGTCTGTCCTCCCCCCCCCCCCCCCACACACACACACACACACAGGGACAAGTCTGCCGCAGAGAAACGTCGACAGCTCATCCAGGAGTCCAAGTTCTTGGGGGGTGACATGGAGCACACTCACTTGGTGAAAGGTCTGGACTTCGCTTTGCTGCAGAAGGTCTGTATCTCTGCCTGTCTGTGTCTCTGCCTGTCTGTGTCTATGCCTGTCTGTGTCTCTGTCTGTGTCTCTGCTTGTCTGTCTTTCTGGCCTGTCTGTGTCTCTGTCTGGCTGTGTCTCTGCCTGTCTGTGTCTCTGTCTGGCTGTGTCTCTGCCTGTCTGTGTCTCTGCCTGTCTGTCTTTCTGGCCTGTCTGTGTCTCTGCCTGACTGTGTCTCTGCCTGTCTGTGTCTATGCCTGTCTGTGTCTGTCTGTGTCTCTGCTTGTCTGTCTTTCTGGCCTGTCTGTGTCTCTGTCTGGCTGTGTCTCTGCCTGTCTGTGTCTCTGCCTGTCTGTCTTTCTGGCCTGTCTGTGTCTCTGTCTGTCTGTGTCTCTGCCTGTCTGTGTCTCTGCCTGTCTGTGTCTGTGTCTCTGCTTGTCTGTGTCTCTGCCTGTCTGTGTCTCTGCCTGTCTGTCTTTCTGGCCTGTCTGTGTCTCTGTCTGGCTGTGTCTCTGCTTGTCTGTCTTTCTGGCCTGTCTGTGTCTCTGCCTGTCTGTGTCTCTGCCTGTCTGTCTTTCTTGCCTGTCTGTGTCTCTGCCTGTCTGTCTTTCTGGCCTGTCTGTGTCTCTGTCTGTCTGTGTCTCTGCCTGTCTGTGTCTCTGCCTGTCTGTCTTTCTGGCCTGTCTGTGTCTCTGCCGGTCTGTGTCTCTGTCTGTGTCTCTGCCTGTCTGTCTTTCTGGCCTGTCTGTGTCTCTGCCTGTCTGTGTCTCTGCCTGTCTGTGTCTCTGCTTGTCTGTCTTTCTGGCCTGTCTGTGTCTCTGCTTGTCTGTCTTTCTGGCCTGTCTCTGTCTCTTCCTGTCTGTGTCTCTGCCTGTCTGTGTTCCTGGCAGTCTGTGTCTCTGTCTGTCTGTGTCTCTGTCTGTCTGTGTCTCTGTCTGTCTGTGTCTCTGCCTGTCTGTGTCTCCGCCTGTCTGTCTTTCAGTCCTGTCTATGTCTCTGTCTGTCTGTGTCTCTGCCTGTCTGTGTTCCTGGCAGTCTGTGTCTCTGCCTGTCTGTGTCTTTGTCTGTCTGTGTCTCTGCCTGTCTGTGTTCCTGGCAGTCTGTGTCTCTGCTTGTCTGTCTTTCTGGCCTGTCTGTGTCTCTGTCTGTCTTTCTGGCCTGTCTGTGTCTCTGCCTGTCTGTGTCTCTGCCTGTCTGTGTCTCTGTCTGTCTGTGTCTCTGTCTGTCTGTGTCCCTGCCTGTCTGTGTCTCTGCCTGTCTGTGTCTCTGCCTGTCTGTCTTTCTGGCCTGTCTGTGTCTCTGCCTGTCTGTGTCTCTGCCTGTCTGTCTTTCTGGCCTGTCTTTGTCTCTGCCTGTCTGTGTCTCTGTCTGTCTGTGTCTCTGACTCTGTCTGTCTGTGTCTGTCTGGCCTGTCTGTGTCTCTGGCTCTGTCTGTCTGTGTCTCTGGCTCTGTCTGTCTGTGTCTCTCTGGCCTGTCTGTGTGCTTTTTACCGTCATTCAAAGGAAATTTGCCTCTGGCCACTATCTTTAATGATGCAACGTTTACATACCATACACCGGCTCAGTGGCCTAGAGTGTTGGCCTTGAGATCGTGGGTTCAAATCCACGGTTGGGTCATACCCAATGCCTCCCTGCTTGACACTCAGCATTAAGGGCCCTGTGCAGTGAACATAAGCTCCCCTCAGAGTACGTTGCTATGTGTAGCTAGTCGGCTAGCAAACGACTAAAACAAATACAAGAATCTTCACCCAAGGCTAAAGGTGTTTTACCATCATATCTGCAACATACAGAAGAAGAAATGCATTACTAATACACACATCTTGGTGTTTACCTAGGCATGTGTACACTGCTTACATTTGATCAACTAAGTGACTTGAACACTTGGATAGTTACAAAGATGAATGTTCTCTAAGGAACCATCAGTGTGTTCGTGAGTCGTTTATTCTCTCGTTTCTGCCTAAACGTAAACAACGGAACAGAGAAAACACGTCATCAACAAGAGCGCTCACTCTGTCGCATTTCTGCACAGACAATATAACAAAGATTGTATCAGGGATGTCTCACTTTGATACATTTGCAAAACGCAAAACATTTTAACCTTTTTAAAAGTTAAAGTCCCAAGTCATCATCACACACTGGTGAAATTACATCTCCGCATTTGACCCATCCCCATGGTGGGGAGCGGTGAGCTGCAGCTGTGGCCGCGCTCGGGAACTACACTGCTCACAAAAATGAAAGGAACACTTTAAAGAAACGCATTAGATACATCAGATCTCAATATGAAGTTGGATATCTATACAAATAACGACAGGGCAATGTCTTAGGAACAAAAGGATGCCAAGTCTTTTAATGGAAATAAAAGTTTTCAGCCTACAGAGGGCTCAATTGTGTAGACACCCTAAAATCAGAGTGAAATGAAGATGTGGCAGGCTAGTCCATTATTTCAAAAACTTCATTTCTGCAACTCAAAATGCTTTTCAGTATCTTGTGTGGCCCCCACGAGCTTGTGTGCATGCTTGACAATGTCGGGGCATGCTCCTAATGAGACAATGGATGGTGTCTTGTGGCATTTCCTCCCAGATCTGTGTGAGGGCATCCCTGAGCTCTTGTACAGTCTGAGGAGCAACCTGGCGCCGCCTAATGGACCCAAACATAATGTCCCACAGATGTTCTATTGGGTTTAAGTCAGGGGATCGTGAAGGCCATTCAATTGTTTCAATTCCTTCATCCTCCAGGTACTGCCTGCATACTCTTGCCACATGAGGCTGGGCATTGTCGTGCATTAGGAGAAAACCAGGACCTACTGCATCAGCGTAGGGTCTGACAAAGGGTTCAAGGATTTCATCTGGATACCTTATGGCAGTCAGAGCACCATTTCCTAGGCAGTAGAGGTCTGTGCGTCCCTCCATGGATATGCCTCCCCAGACCATCACTGACCCACCACCAAACCTGTCATGTTGAACGACGTTGCAGGCAGCATAACGTTCTCCTTGTCTTCTCCAGACTCTTTCACGTCTATCACAGGTGCTCAGGGTGAACCTGCTCTCGTCTGTAAAAAGTACAGGGCGCCAGTGGCGGACTTGCCAATTCTGGTGTTCTTGAGCAAATGCCAGTCGAGCTCTACGGTGCTGGGCAGTGAGCACAGGGCCCACTACAGGACGTCGGGCCCTCAGGCCATCTTCATGAAGTCTGTTCCTGATTGTTTGGGTAGAGACATTCACACCAGTGGCCCTCTGGAGGTCATTCTGTAGGGCACGAGCAGTGCTCAGCCTGTTCCGCCTTGCACAAAGGAGCAGGTATCGGTCCTGCTGATGGGTTGTGGACCTTCTACGGCCCTGTCCAGCTCTCCGAGAATAACCGCCAGTCTCCTGAAATCTCCTCCATGTTCTGGAGATTGTGCTGGGAGACACATTAAACCTTCTTGCTGCAGCACGTGTGGATGTGCCATCCTGGAGAAGTTGGACAACCTGTGCAACTTCTGTAGGGTTAAGGAATCGCCTCATGCTGCCAGTAGAGATAATTACTCAAGCCAAAACTAGCACGAGTGGAAAACCAGCCAAAAAAGATCAAGAGGGAGAAACTTGAAATGACCTCCACATGTTAAACCAGTCCTGTTTTGAGGGTTTTGTAATTGTTGCCACTTTAGTGCACCTGTCGTTAAGTCCATGAACACCAATACAGCTGAAAGTGATTAACAATGCCCTCAGCTGCTTAATCAACCAGAAAATGATCAGACAGGTTTCATTGATTTCATGCCAGGCCCAATAAAAAAGTGTTCCTTTAATTTTGTAAGCAGTGTATTTGGTGGTTTAACCCCCCAATCCAACCCCTTAGTGCTGAGTGTCAAGCGAGGAGGCATTGGGTCCCATTTTTTCAAAGTCTTTGGTATGACCCGACCGGGATTTGAACCCCGATCTCCCAGTCCCAGGGCGGACACTCATACCACTAGGCCACCAGAGCTGGTTTAACACTAATTTACTAGTACTGTGTTTTATTAATGCACTATATATAACCAGTGTACGGTTGATACATTATAAATGTAGCCACCGGTAGAGATTTTGACTCTACCGTTCAGCTGCGATAAAGCATGAATGCTGTCAGTCTGCGTCAGCTATGGACAAATCGCGTGGATGAAAACATGCTTGTAACGTACATGGGGTAACGTCAGTTATACGGACCTGGTTTGGGTTTAAGGACTCAGATGTTGAGCAGAAAAACGTCCTCAGTAAAGTATGCTGGGTGGCAGTAAAGTCTTCCATCCATCCATACTCTTCCGCTTATCCGGAGTTGGGTCGCGGGGGCAGCAGCCTGAGCAGAGAGGCCCAGACTTCCCTCTCTCCAGCCACTTGGGCCAGCTCCTCCGGGGGAATCCCAAGGCGTTCCCTGGCCAGCTGAGAGACATAGTCCCTCCAGCGTGTCCTGGGTCTTCCTTTGGGTCTCCTCCTGGTTGGACGTGCCCGGAAAACCTCACCAGGGAGGCGTCCAGGAGGCATCCTAACCAGATGCCCGAGCCACCTCAACTGGCTCATCTCGATGTGGAGGAGCAGCGGGTCTAATCTGAGCCCCTCCCGGATGACCGAGCTTCTCACCCTATCTCTAAGGGAGAGTCCAGACACCCTGCGAAGAAAACTCATTTCAGTCGCTTGTATCCATGATCTCGTTCTTTCGGTCACTACCCAAAGCTCGTGACCATAGGTGAGGGTAGGAACGTAGATCGACTGGTAAATTGAGAGCTTCTCCTTTCGGCTCAGCTCTCTCTTCACCACGACAGACCGGTACAACGCCCCCATCACTGCAGACGCAGCACCAATCCGCTTGTCGATCTCCTGCTCCATCTTTCCCTCACTCATGAACAAGACTTCTCCACTTGAGGCAGGACCTCGTCCCTGACCTGGAGAAGGCATTCTACCCTTTTCTGATTCAAGACCATGGTCTCAGATTTGTGGTCAGGTCACGTGGTCAGGAATCGGCTACGGAGAGCAACAGGGCCAAAATACTGGGAGTGTAATCTTCTGAGCCGTGGATGCAATTACATCATGCGTTTAGCTTAAGATGATAGATTCTATCTCTGGACAAGAAATAATTACTGATAATGTTGTGAATGATAGGATACGAGCCACCTCTAGATGGAATTTAAGTGATTTTACATGAATTACAAATATATAATAAATAAAAGTGCCTGTGGGACATTTGAGACACGTAGCTGTAACGCTTGAGGGAGGGAGGTAGGTGGGTAGTTAGGTGGGTAGGTAGGTAGAGGTGCCTGAAAAAATCGATTCGTATTTGAATCGTGATTCTTACTTATAAAGATTCAGAATCAATTCATAAAGGTTCAGAATCGATTCTGTCTGAAAGTCTTTATGTAAACTGGCGCACCGGCGCTAGCTGTAGTTGCTCTGCTGTGTGCTCCTACGCTGCAATCTGCTGAAATACGACAGAGACTTACCTTTATTATTATCCTGTGTGCGTTTTATGAGTCAAGAAGTAAGTTCGTTATGTTTTATAATGTTTAAATGGTGTTATCCTGTTTAGTTTGACTTGTTTCATGCCGAGTGCACCGTGCATAATTGATGCATGCTAAGACTAATTAGTGCCTGTTAGTCTTCATCAGTGTTGGGAGTAACGAGTTACAAAAGTAATTAATTACTGTAATGCATTGCTTTTGTCTGTAACGCGGTAATGTAAGGCATTACAGAAAAAACTCAGTAATATTTTACTCGGTACAATGTCAGTAACGCACGCATTGCTACGCATTTTCAACCAGGAATCAATTAGTGGGTTTCTTCAGGGTTCTAATTACGTGGAGCCTGAATAAAGGTCCAGTTTTGATATGACTTTATTTATATGAACTCCAGCGCACCAGGACTTCTATTGAGAGCAGAGAGTAGAGACCGCTGATCGGATGCGCTCCAGCTGCGCGCACCACGTCCACAGTAACATTCTCTAAGTCACGCCACCAAAAAAAAAACATTTAACACGCGATCGTTCATGTCCGCTTTCTGGCACTTTCTCTTTTACTCATGCCTGACGCGCGCTGCCTCAGCGGAGCTCATCTGTGCCCAGGTGACACCACCTCACCTGCGGCGTGCAGCGCACATTTCTATATTTTTGCGGTGCAGATCCCAGAGCTGCTTAGTTTAAAAGTAGGCTAGTTCATTATGTGGAAAAGTAGGAAATCCAGGTTCTAAAGCTCAGACTGATAAAGAATGGCACTAAAGGTAAAGGAGGAAACGCCATCACTGGCCCAACTGCACCAGGGTCAGCAGCATGGGCATTGCTGCAGGGAACCCAGAGGTGGAACAAGAAACACCCGGGCGGCCACAGCCAACCACCGCTCCTGGGGCAGTTGGCCCCCACAGAGGACACGCTGGTAGAACCTACAGATTAAGATACGAGGTTAAATTATTCATACAAGACCAAATAAAAAATAAACACTGGATAAATGAAAACACACTGATCAAAGATAAACATGCAAATTAATTAAATCTATAACAGATAGTACAATACAATGGGATAACAATAATATATAAGGAAACCAATGCTGGATAAGTAAAAGACTAAAGGAAAAGGTGCCAAGGCAGCTTGGCGATGCAGGAATTTTGCAGCTTTCGCGCCGCCAAGCTTGATGGTAATATTACCGCCACAGCGGCCTTCTTCATAAAAATCACACCTTCATGCAGCAGAGGGTGGTGTCATGATCACGTGTGGCATGTCCGCCAAGCCCCGGCCGGCAACAGGATTTGAAAATAAAAGTAAACACAGGCATCAGTTTTGCTTTAGTAAACAGAATCAGCTGAGATGGTAAACTGGAGCGGTGCAGAGGTCCGGGAGCTTCTGGCGCTTGGAGCTGAAGCTCAGATCACCAGATGGAGACTGTGAAGGACAGCCACTGTTGAGAGCCGCTCATGAAAAAAGTGTAATAGGCGTGACTTCAGTCATAAAAATCATTATGCCCAAGCTAAAAGGAAGTCTGTGGCAGCGCACAGACCGCCCCCTACATACCGCCATCGCGTAATCTTTGTGAAAGCACACGATCGCGCCACATTACCGCCACACTGACCACTTACGAATGCCAGCCCAGCAGTGGCGGCATTGTTTCATGAAAGTGGCGAAGAGCAACAAATACTCAGGTGAGGACTTTGGGCACACCGCAGGAGGGGGAATGATTTTTTGTAGCTCTTCCAGTCTGTGGATTTCAGACAGGTGCTTTTCCACAGTAATAAATCCATCCAGTGGCCACCAAAGCCCCAGATGTTAGGGCCAATGCAGCGATCTGACACAAAAAGCATTAAGAGCACATCCTCCGCTATCCTCCACCCTCCCAAGAGAGACTACAAGAAGAACAAACATCGCTGTCTCCCTATCTGCTGTAACTCACCTGAGATCTGTACTACAGGTGAGAGCTGAAATCACCAGCAAAGAGAAAGAGGAAGAAGACCTGATGGACAAAGTCCAGAAGGAGACTAAGTAAGGACACGATCTACAGTTTAGTTGCTGCTGCTGATCCAGATCAGAAACCAAAAGGTTATGTTGTGTGTTCCAGGAAAGACCTGGAACCAGAGGAGAAGATTGAATTCAAGACTCGTCTTGGTGAGCCATTTTCTGAGTCTACACCACAACCGACCCTAAGCTGGATCCAGGATCTGGATGTAGGGGGTGGGGGTTCTCTTCACATCCCAAACTCTGATGCAGCAGTTCTGAATAACCTTTTGTCCAGGGAGGAACATCTTCCGTATGGTGTTCAGGTCTGGGGTTTCAGAACGGAACGAGCTCTTCCTGCCCGGTAGGATGGCGTACGTGGTGGACCTGGACGACGAATTCACAGACACCGACATCCCAACAACTCTGATCCGCAGCAAGGCTGACTGTCCCAGCATGGAGGTGAGCCCTGTCTCACAGAAATTCACCTGTCCCATTTGTCCCTGTTGAAGTTCTGAAGGACTTGTCTCCATCTGTCCTTCAGGCTCAGACAACTCTCACCACCAATGACATAGTGATCTCTAAGCTGACTCAGATCCTGTCCTACCTGAGACAGGGGACACGGCACAAGAAGATGAAGAAGAAAGACAAAGGTGACCTTATTTTAGAGTTTGAGACGTGTCCTCAGGACCAGCCTATGGGTTAGGCTTGATCTGTGTGTGTCTGTTTCAGGGAAACTGGATGATAAGAGGGCTCCTGAAGCTGATCTGAGGTCAGTTCCACACCACTTATCTCCGCTCGACAGGTCTTGTCTCAGAAAACGTGTCCAAGAGACGCTGCTGTTTGTGTTGCAGCATTTTTGACGACATTGGGGACTACATCCCATCGGCCACTTCAAGCACTAAACCAGTCAAAGACAAAGACCGGCACCGGGAAAGGGACCGGGACAGGGAACGGGAACGGGACAGAGAGGATGACAGCAAGAGCAGGAGACACAGCTACTTTGAGAAACCCAGAGCAGACGAACACCAGCTGATGGACGTGGATGCAGGTCTGTCTTTATGTGAACAAACTGTAACTATGGACACGCCTGTGGTTCTGACCGATCATTCGTTAACCTTCAGGTCCTGGATCAGTCAGGGACCAGATCAACATGATCAACGAGAAGTTTGGTGGAGCTGCAGGCAGCCAATGGCAGGGCCAGGAGCCATATCCTTGCTCACTATGGGTTCACTTCTGCTGCAGTCTGATGTCTCTGACTACATTCCAGTCCAGAAGTCCTGATCCAGTCCTTACACCTCAGTCTCCATTTCCAGGAGTCAGACTTCACTGTTGTCATCTACTGTGGGCTGGATCAGGACTGCTGACTTTCTGAAGGTTTGCTTTGGAATTTGGCTGGTCTTCCTCTGTGGTTTATACGCCATCAAAGGTTTGTGTGGTTGGGGGGGCAGCTGTCTGCTGTTTAGACCTTAACCAGCAGCTACTGGGTCTCAGAGGAGGGACTCCAGTAAGGAGCAACTGGGAGACTTCTTTGGAGGATCAAACTCCTACGCCGAGTGTTATCCTGCTACGTAAGACACACAGCGCCGCCACACGGCACTGGCGCACACAACGCCGCCACAGAGTGCCGCCACAACGCCTACTCATGATGCAATCTCATAACACCCACTAACCAGAGAATCAGGAAGTTGTCCCCCTAGGGTTGCAACGATTAGATGTTTTGGTAGTGCTATTGTAGTCTTTTAAAAAATTGCGGTTTCACGATTAGCGCAGTTGTTTTCCATGAATTGATGTCACAGCTATATTACATAAATGAATCACACAAACCTGTAAAGGGTCTTGCTTTTCAGAGATACTAACAAAAAGGAATTTGTAAAATTTTAAAATCACAGTAGAAAACCTTTAAAATGCGCTTAATTCGATTTGCGTGTCCCCGTTCACGCCTTTGTTTTTTTGTCTATGCAGGTCTCGCTACAGCTCAAAGTTAAAAAACTAGAATCTGGTGCAACAGTTCATTAATGTCAGTAATTCAACTTAAAAGATGAAACTAATCTCTGCGACAGACTCATTCCATGTAAAGCCAGATGTTTCAGCCTTTATTTGTTATAATTGTGATGATCATGGCTACAGCTGATGAAAACCCCACATTCAGAATCTCAGACTATTAGAATATTGTGAAAAGGTTCAATATTCTGGCCTCTAATCAGCTGATGAATCCAGAACACCTGCAGAGGGTTGCTGAGCCTTTAGATGGTCTCTCAGTCTGAGCTGGATGACTGACATAAGTGGACTTCTAGTTTTTACTGTTTCACCTGGACTGTATGTCTTTGGTTTCAGCTGGGTTTTTTATTCACACCATGGTTAATAGTCAAACCAGTTAGTTGTTGCAACCCTACTTCTCCCTAAGGCAGGATGCCTTCATAGATATGTTGAATCAGAGTGAATCCGTGTGTTCAGGATGGACGACCTGGCAGTGGACAGTGATGAAGAGGTAGACTACAGTAAGATGGACCAGGTAACTACAACGCCCAGCATGCACTTCTGCTCTGCCATCAGTCAGAAATGCTGAACGTTGTGTCTTTTTCAGGGGAACAAAAAGGGTCCTTTGGGTCGCTGGGACTTTGACACCCAGGAGGAGTACTCGGACTACATGAACAACAAGGAGGCTCTTCCCAAGTATGTTTAACCCTCAGCCTTGACTGACAGGCTGCAGGTTGTGCTTTTGCTCAGTACTGTCTGTTCCTGCAGGGCCGCCTTCCAGTATGGCATCAAAATGTCTGAAGGGCGAAAGACGCGGCGCTTTAAGGAGACCAATGAGAAGGCTGAGCTAGACCGCCAGTGGAAAAAGATCAGCGCGGTGAGAATCCACATCACAAACAGGAAGTCCACTTCTTACGTGATTTCAGTTTGACTTTACCCGTGTCTGTTTCAGATCATTGAGAAGAGGAAGAAGCTGGAGGCTGATGGGTAACTACTTGTTTGTTTGCTGATTTCTACCCAGCTGGTTGTTGCCTAGTGTCTGTTTTTATTCATGATGGTGTTGAAGCCACACATCTGTTTACAGGTAAACAACCTGTGTTTCTTTTTCAGGGTGGATGTGAAGAGACCGAAGTACTGAAGTCCAGTTTGTTTCCTCCACAGAATCGATGCTGATCTGTTATTATCTGTAAACGTGGAAAAGATCCTTTGATGTTGATTAGACTTTCTTGTAACCTGATTCCTGAATAAAACCATGTGAACCAGTTTGTTGTAAAAGCTTTTTTCTGGAGGCTCCAGCTGATTTATAAAGGTTGGTCATTAAAAAATCACACGTGTCATCTATGACATCACGGCAGACTCTCCTCCCCCAGCGTAGCTGCTACTGACCACATGACCAGATTTATGGTGGGTTTCTCCATTTAATGCTGCTTCTGTCGTCCTGGAGGACAGATGTGAAGCTCGCTAAACTCACACATTTTCTTGTCAGTGTCTGGTTTGATGATGTCAATTTAGTGAGACAAGCAGTTGTACTCCGGACAGCAGCAGCTCAGGAGGTAGAGCGAGTTGTCCAGTAATAGGAGGGTTGTAGGATTGATCACTGCTCCTTGGGCACGACACCTAACCCTCCTCACCTGCTGCTGATGGTCGGAGGGACCGGTGGCGCCTGTGCTCGACGGTCTTGCCTCCATCAGTGCGCCCCAGGGCAGCTGTGGCTACATGTAGCTCTTCATCACCAGCGTGTGAATGGATCAAATCAAATCAAATCAAATTTTATTTATAATGCACTTTTCATACTTGAATGCAGCTCAAAGTGCAATACAGATTAAAATAACCCCACAAAACCCTCAGTATCCACCCCTCCCAGCCAACCCCATCCCCCTTACACACACACACACACACACACACACATACACACATCATGAATACAAGACATTGGCGTCTGGCTGAGTTCAGAAAAACCATAAATCTGGGAAACGTCATCGGTGGGGCGATCTGACCCGGGAGCATCCGGTCGACTGGTCTGGACAAGGGCGTCGTAGTCAAATGACGCTCCCGGGGCAGAGGGCCCCCTAGAGGAAACACTGGATGAAAGTAATAAAAATAAATAAATAAAATACAATTAATAATGGTAATCAAATAGAAATAATTAAGAAAGATAAAAAGTTAATGAATAATATTAAATAAATAGTAAAACAACTGTAATGTAAAATATGTTGTAAAACTAAAAAGATGTAGTCAAACTAAAACATGCTAACAAACAATAATAATAGTAATCAATTAAAAGCTAAGCTAAAAAGGTGAGCCTTAAGCCTGCTCTTAAAATACTGAATGTCCCCTGTGGCCCTGAGGTCCTCCGGCAGCGCGTTCCAGAGACGAGGGCCCTAATACTTGAAAGACGCCTCGCCATGGGTACGTGTCCTGACCTTAGGAATAACGAGGAGGTGGCTGCCGGAGGAGCGCAGAGGTCGCGAGGGTTCATAAGGTAAAAGAAGTTCTGCAAGATAAGAAGGTCCCAACCCATCGAGACACTTAAAAACCATTAAGAGAATCTTAAAATCAGTCCTGAAACATACGGGGAGCCAATGCAATGATTGTAAAACCGGTGTAATGTGCTCCCGCCTCCTGGTCTTCGTCAGGACACGTGCTGCCGAATTCTGTAGTAGTTGTAAACTTGAGATGCTCTTTTTGGGAAGACCAGAAAGCAGGGCATTACAATAATCCATTCTACTGGTGATAAAAGCATGCATCAGCGTCTCCGTATTGGCCCGAGAGAGAATGGGGCGGACTCTGGCGATGTTCTTTAGATGATAAAAACCTATTTTTGTCACATTTTTAATGTGAGGGATAAAAGACAGGCCCGAATCAAAAATTACGCCCAGGTTCTTCACTTGTTGTGAGGGATTAAAAGACAGTGATTGTAATTTTGGCAAAAGTTTCTCTCTCTGAGCCTCAGGACCGACAACTAAAACTTCAGTTTTGTCCTGATTGAGCTGGAGAAAGTTTTCTGCCATCCAGGATTTGATGTCTAAAATGCAGTTAAAAAGTGCATCCATTGGCTGTGTGTCATCAGCGTAACTGTGAAAGTTCACTCCATGTCTCCTGATGACACCACCAAGCGGGAGCATGTAAAGGTTAAAAAGCACTGGGCCTAAAATTGAACCCTGGGGCACACCACATGCGATCCCATGGACCCTAGAGGAACAGGTATCTAAACTCACCATAAAAGTCCTGTCTGTGAGATAAGAGGTGAACCATCTGTGGACAGCACCAGAGAGGCCGATCTGTTTTAAACGGGTTAAAAGAATAGTGTGGTCTACTGTGTCAAAAGCAGCACTTAGATCCAGTAGTACCAACACTGTCACTCTCCGTTCGTCATAATTTAATCTAAAATCATTTAAAATCTTCAGAAGGGCCGTCTCTGTGCTGTGGTTCACCCGGAAGCCAGACTGAAATTTCTCTAGGACGTTATGAGCATTAATAAAATCATTTAATTGAATTAAAACAAGCTTTTCTAAAAGTTTGCTTAAAAATGGTAAATTAGATACCGGTCGATAATTATTTAAATCATTAAAATCTAAATTGCTCTTTTTCAACAGGGGCCTCACCACCGCCCCTTTAAAGGCAGCAGGAAAGACCCCCGTCTGAAGGGAACAATTCATCACGTTTAAAATCTCATCCCTAAATGGAGCATAAAACTGTTTAAAAAACGGAGTAGGAATTGGATCCAGATCACATGTGGTGGGCCTCACTGAGGAGAAAACTTTGTCAAGGCTCTCAGCTTCTACCAGGACAAAACTGTCCAGCATTTCCTCTGGTAAAGACACACGCTCAGATTGATCTAAAACCACATTACTAGAAGATAAAATGTTACGTCTGATGGTGTCAACTTTTCCCCTGAAGTGGTCTGCAAATTCCTCACAGAGAATGTTTGAGGGGGTTTTCTGAAGAGTACTGTTAACTTGGTTGAAAATATTGTCTATGGTGGAGAAAAGGATTTTAGGATTATGTTTGTGATCTGAGATGAGTTTGGAGAAATATGTATTCCTTGAATTCCTTATTGCAGTATTGTAGGATTTGAGAAGTTCTGTATATATTTGATGATCTATTGTTAATTTATTCTTTCTCCATTTTCTCTCCGCCACCCTGCAACTCCTCTTTAATCTCCTGATGTTTTCATTCCTCCACGGCGATGAAGTTTTACTGT
>SSNS01000396.1:260828-304238 GCA_006937985.1 Aphyosemion australe | reverse complement strand
AGGGACAGCTCAGGATTTAGTCTGTACCACCAACAGCTGGAATAGGGACAGCTCAGGATTTAGTCTGTACCACCAACAGCTGGAAGAGGGACAGCTCAGGATTTAGTCGGTACCACCAACAGCTGGAAGATAGCTCAGTATTTAGTCAGTACCACCAACAGCTGGAATAGGGACAGCTCAGGATTTAGTTTGTACCACCAACAGCTGGAATAGGGACAGCTCAGGATTTAGTCAGTACCACCAACAGCTGGAATAGGGACAGCTCAGGATTTAGTGTGTACCACCAACAGCTGGAAGAGGGACAGCTCAGGATTTAGTCGGTACCACCAACAGCTGGAAGAGGGACAGCTCAGGATTTAGTCGGTACNGAAGCCAGACTGAAATTTCTCTAGGACGTTATGAGCATTAATAAAATCATTTAATTGAATTAAAACAAGCTTTTCTAAAAGTTTGCTTAAAAATGGTAAATTAGATACCGGTCGATAATTATTTAAATCATTAAAATCTAAATTGCTCTTTTTCAACAGGGGCCTCACCACTGCCCCTTTAAAGGCAGCAGGAAAGACCCCCGTCTGAAGTGAGCAGTTCATCACGTTTAAAATCTCATCCCTAAATGGAGCATAAAACTGTTTAAAAAACGGAGTAGGAATTGGATCCAGATCACATGTGGTGGGCCTCACTGAGGAGAAAACTTTGTCAAGGCTCTCAGCTTCTACCAGGACAAAACTGTCCAGCGTTTCCTCTGGTAAAGACACACGCTCAGATTGATCTAAAACCACATTACTAGAAGATAAAATGTTACGTCTGATGGTGTCAACTTTTCCCCTGAAGTGGTCTGCAAATTCCTCACAGAGAATGTTTGAGGGGGTTTTCTGAAGAGTACTGTTAACTTGGTTGAAAATATTGTCTATGGTGGAGAAAAGGATTTTAGGATTATGTTTGTGATCTGAGATGAGTTTGGAGAAATATGTATTCCTTGAATTCCTTATTGCAGTATTGTAGGATTTGAGAAGTTCTGTATATATTTGATGATCTATTGTTAATTTATTCTTTCTCCATTTTCTCTCCGCCACCCTGCAACTCCTCTTTAATCTCCTGATGTTTTCATTCCTCCACGGCGATGAAGTTTTACTGTATATGTGTTTGACTTTAGGTGGAGCTAGTTTGTCAAGAGCAGATTGAAGTCTGCTGTTAAAATCGTTGACAATAAAATCACAGGGGGCGGGTTGATAAGCAGGCGGGATCTTTCTAAAAGCTTCAAGAAAACCAGCAGCCACTTCAGGGGTGAGATGACGTTTCCTCACAGTTCTCACAGAGGGCTCCCGCTGGATAAAACTAGCAATGCTAAAAAACACACAGTAGTGGTCAGAGATGGCCAAGTCAACAACAGAGGACACACTGGTGGACAGGCCATGCGTGATGACCAAGTCCAGGGTGTGTCCTCTGTTGTGAGTTGGCTGCTGGACATGTTGGCTAAAATCCATGACATTCAAAATATTTAAAAACTCCGCTACTAATGGATCTGAAATATTATCTAAATGCAAGTTAAAATCCCCAGCTAAAATGATCCTTTCATAGGAGTTGTGAAGAAGTGCTAAAAACTCTGAAAATTCACCGATAAAAAGTGCACTCTGCTTAGGAGGCCTATATACAGTAACACATAAAATTTGAGGGTTACTAAAAACAGCTGCAGTGTATTCAAAAGTACTAAAACTATCAAATAAAACAGGTTTGGCAGAAAGAGTTGATGAACTTATAAAAGCTGTGCCGCCTCCTTTTCTGCTACTCCTTGTTGAATAAGTGAAAGTAAAGTTTGGTGGGGAGGCCTCTGTGAGAACAACAGGTGCATCTGTACTCAGCCAGGTCTCCGTTAAACATAGGCCATGAAGACTGCAGGATGAATGACTGATTGCCTGTCTAAAATCAAAACGTGTTTTTAAAATTCACGGACATCATATGTTAAATTTATAGCACATATCAAACGAGATCAGTTGATAACTTACCCTCTCATTGACTCCCATTCATTTTTTTTTTTTTTTGGGCAGTAGGTGACCCATGCTCTGGAAGCAGGTCGGCGTGGCCTAGGATCCAGCCCCTAGCAGACATATAGCCCCACCTACTTTAGTGACATCACATGTCGGTGGGATTCTTGCTGTAGGGTTTCTGCAGAGGTTGACTATGCCGAACAAGTGATTGGACCACTGAGGCCGGTGTGTTGGAGCAGAAACATGTAGAACCTGCTGGAGTAGATTTAGCTCGTTCACTCTACTGCTGCCCCAGTGCCTTAGGCCCCTCTGACCACCACCAACAGGTAACTTAGGTGAATTCTTTAAAAAAGACAAAATTCTGACAATATTTTAATTTGAATATATATCGTATATCTCTGCATAGTTACATGTATAGTATGTTAATGTCAAATAGCACATGACGTCTATGATTTTATAGTTGTAACCTGTATGTGACTTGTTTGTTTCTGCGGCTAAAATAGCTCATGTCTTTGGGAGGTGGCATTCTAGCCTACAGAGACGTCACCGTTTAATCCAGGATGAGTGAAATTACGTAAAAGTGGGCAACTTTCAAAACGGGGTAAATATCAAGTCCTTTCATGTAAACAGGTTCAAGTCAAAGTCAAGTTCCAACTGATACAAAAGTCCAAGTCCAGTCAAGTCTGACTTGAGTCTAAGTCATGTGACTCAAATCCACACCACTGGGATTTAGTCAGTACCACCAACAGCTGGAATAGGGACAGCTCAGGATTTAGTTTGTACCACCAACAGCTGGAAGAGGGACAGCTCAGGATTTAGTCTGTACCACCAACAGCTGGAATAGGGACAGCTCAGGATTTAGTCTGTACCACCAACAGCTGGAAGAGGGACAGCTCAGGATTTAGTCGGTACCACCAACAGCTGGAAGATAGCTCAGTATTTANTAGGGACAGCTCAGGATTTAGTCGGTACCACCAACAGCTGGAAGATAGCTCAGTATTTATTCTGTACCACCAACAGCTGGAATAGGGACAGCTCAGGATTTAGTTTGTACCACCAACAGCTGGAAGAGGGACAGCTCAGGATTTAGTCAGTACCACCAACAGCTGGAATAGGGACAGCTCAGGATTTAGTTTGTACCACCAACAGCTGGAAGAGGGACAGCTCAGGATTTAGTCGGTACCACCAACAGCTGGAAGAGGGACAGCTCAGGATTTAGTCGGTACCACCAACAGCTGGAAGACAGCTCAGGATTTAGTCTGTACCACCAACAGCTGGAAGAGGGACAGCTCAGGATTTAGTCGGTACCACCAACAGCTGGAAGATAGCTCAGTATTTATTCTGTACCACAGTTGGTAGGGAGGTCTGGTTTTGATGATAAACGCATATCAAAATAAACACAAAACAAACCAGAATCATAAGGGCTGAGACCAATTAAAATTAATGGTCATTTCGTAACATGATTGATGACGTTATTCGGTCACGTGACCTTAGCTCACAGCTAACAACATGGCTGCCGAGGATTTGCCGTCTGAATTTGACGTTGTCATTCTGGGAACAGGTACTCGCTTACCTGGGTTATATCACGTGTTTTGGTGTGGTTCGTGTTTGGGATTGTGTTTCGCTTCGGTGCGCTTCTTAAGGTACCAGAATCCGGGTTAAAACTGGTCCAATTTGGGCAAGGACCTGGTACATGGTTGAACGTTAGCTAAAAGCTAACAATCAGTGCATTTTCAATGGCGGCGGCTAGCAGCTAACGTTCAGTCTGCGGCGTTATCCTCTAGATGCCCAGATTCAGCCGTCTTCTAGACCTGAACCCCTACCCGAGTCTTTTCATCAGGACGATACAACTGCTGAGCCACTGCCACCCCGACCGTAGCTGGTTCCTACTGACAGAAGCTGATTTGGGGTCTAACCTCGTACAGGATTGTAATCTGTTTAGGATGAGTCCAAACTAGGAGTAGACCGAATCGATATTTACCATTGTTTATTCATCGGCATCAGCCGATATTTGTCCTTAGTAAAGCCAATTTAAAGTCAGGCACATCCTCAGGCAGCCCGGTGCTGTTGCAGAATTAAATTTAAAAGCATTTTTACGTTCACTAATAACGTCTGCATAATATAAATACGCTAAAGTAACTTTATTTAGGTGTCTGACTTTGACAATGAACAGTGCACAAAGTTAAGACAACAATTAGCGAAATTCATTTAAATTCAGAATTCAAACACTGATTCAGCTTTAGACGTTTGGTGCGTCAACTAATGTTGTTAGTGACATTTTAGTAAGAAAATAAGGTGGAAAATGTCTGCCCATAATAATCGGCAGTACATATGGCCACAGGCTGACCATGTCTCCTACATATCGGCATCGGCAATAGAAAAACCAATGTCGGTCGACCTCTAATCCAAACTGACTTTCACAAAGACAACTCTTGAGTTCTTGGAAACAACTAAGGGCCTGTATTGTGTTGTTTTACACCTTCCAGAGCAATGGTAGGCACAAACCTTATTAAAAATATTACATTGGCATTATTGAGAAGTAATTTTTATGAAATATAAGTTATTTTCATTCCATGAACCTGGAAATAAGACACTGATTTGATGGATCCCCCCTGCCCCTGTGTGAATTCCACAATAGTACACAGCTGCAGACCCGGATGCCACAGATTCACCCTTGCTGCAGAATCACTGTCATGTCCCACTCTGTTAATCAAACTAGAACTGCACTGCAGCAAACTGGGCACAGGTGCAGCTGGCGGGTTTAACGCGTTCAGCAGGAATTAGCCAACAGGCTGATATTTGTTTAACTTGATGAACAATATTTCCTGCCTAAAGCCTTTTGGGTTAAATGAAATGTTCCCCTTAGATCTGGACTATCTGAGTGATCCCTGAGCTCCATAGTGCCACTTTTATTGATGATTTTTACCATCTCAGATTTCATCTGACCACTTCTTTTTTATATTTTTATTTGTTTCTTACTTTTTGTGCCCACCGTGATCGCTCCACAAGTCCACAGCCACCGCTGCAGCAGGCCGGTGCCGCTCGAAGGGAATAAAACATTTATTTTGTGCCTACGTCATGCCCCAGCCTGGATTTCCATCTCAGTTGTCATGGTTACGTGTGGCATGCAGTAGATAAGCAGTTTTTATTTGCTGAATATTCATAACTATGGCTCTACAATATTGAAAAAAATGCATATCAATAAAAAAATCATATTGATTGATATCAGTAATTATTGATAACCATAAAAAAGTGCAGCCCTGGCCATTTTATGCCATTTCTTTGATAAAACAAGTTGGTTGTGTTACCAGACTTGATTTTTATCGATTCTCTGCAAATTGAGCAAACGGCTGTTGTTTGTTTTTTATCCGACTTATAAAAACCAACACGTTGCCATGCTGGTGAACTACTGGAACCTTTTTTCAGGACAGTTTCCTCTCCTTGCTGCGACATCATGCTTAAAGCCTAGTTTATACGTCTCCATCAGCAGGTTTACGCTCACGGAGATGTTTCCTTTTCTACTTCTCCGTTGGTGTGTCAGTGTTGTGAAGCAATTGTCCTCCAGGACAGCAGAGGGCGTAGTGTGTTTCTGGGGCATCCTGCCAACATTGCAGTCACATCTTTAGTGTGTTTGTGTATTTCAGAGACGTTTTAACACAGATTACTTTGTCCACCTCTTCTTGCAGTCACCACCTCTAAACTCACGTTTCCTGTCATTTTCTGACATGAAAAACAAGTTTGCTGCATACGTTTTTACTCCTTCAGTCTCGAGTGTAGAAACATTTACATCGTGTGACTCAATGTGCTCCATGTTTGTCGCTGGATATCTATTCAGCTCTCATTTAATTTTTAAGGGGGAATGGTGGTGCTGTTGATGAAGTTAAAGAAAGCAGCATCCTGGCCAATCGCAGGCTTTCAGCCTCCGTCGCTCTCAACAGATCTTTAGAAAATAGGGCTCTACCCTGTCCATCCTTGTGAACTGTTGGCGAGTCCTTGTGACGCACCTCTGCTGAAGAAGTATGTACTAGGCTTAAGTCACATGATGTCTGTTTGGGTTAGAGAGGGAGGGGCTTGGTGACGAGCGTGCCTGGGTCTGTTTTTGATTGGTTGGGAGTAAGTAATGAGTCTAGTATGAAGCTACCTGATAGGCTACAATGAAAAAAGAAAGGAAACTTTTTATTGACCTATTTTTTTTCTATTGCATCACATGTTTATCGATAAATTCATATCATCGTTGAAGTCCTCTTCATAACGTAGTTTGCATTGACCATTTATGGCAGAAAGTGGGTGTGTAGTGTTATTTTTTAAGATCCGTAGAAAGCTCCTTACTTGTCTAGATCATCTCCAGCTAGCGGACCTTACTTTCCAGATTCTTTGCTTCCAGGGCAGGAAGAGTGGTCACTCTTGTTCCTGGTACACTCCCAAAAATCACCATTATTCAGTAGGTTGGTTTAAGTTGGTTCAAATAGAAAAAGCATGGAGAATGGTACAAATGACACCTTGACCCCCTGAAACCACCCTCCATGGTCATCAGTCAAAAGGGCGATAGTTTTAACCTTCCTGGTAAACGATATGACTCCTGAGAGGAAGAATCATGTGACCACAGGGAAAGGCTGTAGTGTGTCAATCGACCCAAACACAGAAGTCAGAGCGCTGGCTGATAAAAGACAGACAAGCTACGAGCGGCTAGCCGACAGGACCGGCCGAGTGGCACGGCTAACCAGCACGTGGCTTTCCATAGCTCAGATCATGGCAGCGCGGCTCGCTGAGGATTCAGTGGAGCTCGGGTAGAGATGAGATGGCATCAATGACGGGTGAGGAGAACATTTATGAGTGTGTGATCGGTGACGGAACGGGACGTGATCACTACCGCCTGACAAACACATTTAGAAATAATTAGAAACCCGGGGAAAGCTAAAATGTGCACAAACAAAACATATTACAGCTGTTTTTGTAAGCACAACACGACGATCGTTAGGTCTGAATCCGTATTTGTCTCTGAGCTCTCGTGATTCAGAAAACTCCTGGTGTTGACTCTGGTCGGACGTTCTTTTTCTTTCTTTAGCTCCATAAAATAAATGTTTTCTGTTTCTTCTGAGGCTCCATGATAAACACGTTACAGTAAATGCTAACTAGGTATAGCTCGTCTGTCCTGAGGTGTAAACATAGACGACCCTAAAGCGTGACTTTGTGAGAATTCAGGGCAGCAGTCCGGAGAGGCTGAAGTTGCAAATGTGGTATTCTGCTCACAGGGGGCGGAGTGACTTTTCATTCACCCTGTAAAAAGGGTGACTTTAGCACATGGCTCACGCAAATGATTTAAAAATATGAAAAACTTACTTAGTATGCCTTTAGAAGAGTTGCTTGTGAAGCAGGATGGAAACACAAGCAATTAAGCTCCGTACACGCTGCTCTAAAATCACCGTTATTAAACTCCCAACACCAGAAAACGCAGCGGAATCCCCCACGACGCCGCTTTTTCTGGTCATTGAACGCCACACACAGCAGCTCTCCTGGCCCTCTGAACTTTGACAGAATAAAACTTTAATGTTACCGTGGAGTCTTTTTGACGCTGATCAGTGACGTCACTTCCTGTCAAAGCAGTGGTGACGTCTGAGCCTTGGGCTCCACACAGGCAGAACTTCCTGTTACGTCACTTCCTCACTCTAGACTTCCACCTGTTATTAATTACTTAATAAAATTGGTTCTGAGTTGTATGCCTTCATTGTGATGCCCTCCATGTGTGGAGGGCAAACGTTTTTCACCTCAGTCCTCTGCAGCTTCTGTTTGGCTTGTCGTTGATGATTTAATCGTGTCTCCAGGTCTCACGGAGTCGGTAGTGGCTGCTGCCTGTTCCCGAGTTGGACAGAGAGTTCTTCATCTGGACAGGTGAGTCTTTGTTTTTAATTCACTAATTAGGATTTATTAGTTTTTAAATGTTAATATACATATTTTATTGGCATGTCATTTTTAGTCCTGTATGTGATCGGCTCTGTTTTACAAGTCCAGGAAGTCACATGGAATCTTTTAGAATCAGAAGTTACACACATGACCTAAAGTATTCTGAATCAGTTAATTGATTATTACCTATAAAAGGGCTCTTATTTTGAAAGGTTTGTTGAGGACGAACACTTTGTGTTTTCAGGAGGAGTTTTTATGCTGCCAACTGGGCCAGCTTCACCTTCAACAGTCTGCTCACCTGGATTCAGGAGCACAATGTCAGTTTCATGATTGTCGAGAATCAGATTCTTTATCAGAAGGGAGAGTTGACACTTTCTCACCTTTCCTGTGTGTGTTGGTAGAACGAGTCACAACCAGAGGTGGTCAGGGATTGGTCAGACCTGTTGGAGGATGGGGAGATGCTAATACACCTGTCAGAATCAGACTCCGCCTCCATCACTAACCTGCAGGCGTTCTGCTACACCAGGTAAAGCTGAAAGATGAGTGGCTTAAAGATTTAAACATCATAAAGTCTGCATCACTTGGTTCTTTTTTTAAACAGAAAAGGGTTGTTTTACCTTTTTCTTGGTGACGTTTCAACCGCTACTGCAGTCTTCCTCAGAGCTAGCCGCTGCTGGCAGCATCACTTCCTTCTCCGTTTATCCGTGGGCAGCAGAGGACGGTGTCACCCTCTGCTGCCCACGCTCTCCTCGCCGATGACACAGTCCCAGAACAACAGGTTCTTGGTTAAGTTTTCTAATGACACTGTTTTTCTGTCCTTATGGACCTGAAATGAACCATGGCCCTGCGTTGTCAGAGTTCATGGAATGGTGTGAAAGCAACTCTCTGGATTTAAATGTCTCAAAAACCAAGGACATGGTCATAGATTTTAGACGCTCCACACCATCTCTTCCCGGCAGTAGCATAATCCACGGTAATGTGGTTGAGTTGGTGGATAAGTATAAATATCTCGGTTCTTGGATCGACAAGTTGCGGTTTGACACAAACACAGACTCCATTCTTAAACGTGGTCAGCAGAGAATCTATCTTTTAAGGAAATTAAATTATTTTCATGTAAATAAAAGGATTCTCTGCAACTTTTATTGCTGCTTCATAGAGAGTCTTTTAATGTTTTCATTCATTTGCTGGTACAAGGGCTTGTCGTGAAAGACAAGAACAAACTGCAAAACATTGTCAAAATCTGCTCTATTCGGTCACGGGGGGGGGGGGGGGGGGGGTTTACTTGGAGACGGACATATTTTTGCAGAAATCTCAGAGATTTCCACTAATAAATTAGCAGTAATAGTACCGGTACTCATCCTACCATGGAAAAACAAATCGTTTCTCCAATTCTTTTATACCTTCTGTTATTGACCTGTTAAACTTTGAAGGACGTGTGACTAAGTAACTCGGACCCTGGGTATGAGCCCATTGTGAGGGCTATTCATCACTAGAGATTATACGTCTAAAGTAATGTTGGTACTGACACACATTGGTTGTTTGACTGATTGCTTGTTTGTTTTGTATAATGTTGTTATGGTATGCTACAAATTAATTGCCCTTTGGGACCAATAAAGTTTTCTGAATCTGAATCCATTCATGATCCAGTGTGTAAACCCCATCATCTCTGTTCATGGTTGCGTCCACGTCTCCTTGTTTCTATGGCTACCTTAATCCATCTTTTGTATTTTTGTTGTTCGATGTTTATGATCCTTGTTCTGTCCCAGTCCATTATGTGATTTTCTCTTGTGCAGTGGTCTGTTACAGCTGATGTTTTATTGTACTTCCTGTTTTGCTGCTCTTGTGTGTCTTCTACTTGTTTCTTTCTCACACTCCTTTCTTTGTTCTATTGTTCGTGTGCTGAGTTGGCATCCAGTTTCTCCTATATATGTCTTATTGAATAGATTGCATGGGATTTCATATATGACTCCACACTTATGTCCTGTTGGTATCTTGTCTTTTGGGTGTTCTAGTCTTTTCCCCACTGTTGTGTATTGTTTTGTTGGTGTGTTTATGTTATGTTTTTTCATTGTTGCTGTTATTTTTCCTGTTATGCCTTTGATGTATAGAAGGATTATCACTAGTTTTGTTTCTTGTTTTTCTCAATTTTTGGTTCTTTGTTTCGGTTGTTCTTGTCTTTCTGTTTGTTGTTTTCCTTTGTTTATTGCCCATCTTGGGTATCTGCAAGTTTTTAAGGCATTGTGTTTGTCCTCTTGTTATTGGTCTCGTTCTTCTGTTATCTCAACTCAAATCACTTTCATTTGTACAGCGCTTTACAAACACAATGCATGCCACCAAGGCGCATCACAGAAACAATAAAAACATAGAAATCAATAAAACAGGAATAAAAACACAAAACATACAGTGAAACCAGTTACATAACAATAAAACTAGCTAGAAAATTAAAAGCCAGGTCATAAAAGTGGGTTTTCAGCCTTGCCTTAAAGACCTCCACAGAGGTAGACGCCCTTATGCAGAGTGGAAGCTCGTTCCAGAGCTTTGGGCCTGCTACGGCAAAAGCCCTATCTCCCTGCGTCTTCAGGCGTGACCTTGGGACCGAGAGTAGGAAGATGTTTTCCAAATGTAGCGTCCGAGCTGGGGCGTACGGCTGAAGCGATGATGCCAGGTAAGGTGGCGTCAAACCATTCAATGCTTTAAAAACCAATAAAAGGATCTTAAAACGAATCCTTGCGTCAATGGGCAACCAGTGCAGGTCTGCCAGGACAGGAGTAATATGATCGTATTTACGCTTGCTTTCCAGAAATCTGGCCGCAGCGTTCTGTACCAGTTGCAACCTTGCTAGCGAACCCTGACTCACACCGAATAAAACTGAGTTACAGTAGTCCACGCATACCGTGATAAAAGCATGACTACTGTCTCGAGGTCATGTGACTGGAATGGTTTCACCTTAGACAGGCGATGAAGGTGATAAGAGGAGGAGGAGACCACTCCGTTAATGTGGGTGTCAAAACAAAGGGCACTATCTAGTTTCACACCAAGATTAGCTGCTGATGTACTCAGCTGGCCATTGAACAACCCACAGTCAATTGCGGCAGGAATCCATATGACCACTGGGAGTTATGATGTTTGCTCGGTGGTGGTATAACGGTCTGATCACTGATATTTTATGTATGGTAGGGTGTTGTGATGTCCATAATAAGTATTGGTCTGTATGTGTTGGTTTTCTGTATGTGTTTATATTCAGGGTCCCGTCTTCTTGTCTGCTTATTTTCGTGTCCATGAATGTTATGCTGTCTTCTATTTCTTCCTCGTGTACATTTTATGTTGTTTGTGTCGTCTATATTGTTCAGATGTTCTGTTAGTGTCTCCGTTTGTCCTTTTGGTATGATTTCTAGTATGTCGTCCACGTAACGTTTCCATAGTTTTATTTTGCAGTTTGGGGGGGGGGCAGTGGCTATGGCTTTTTGTTCCATCCTCCATGAAAAACTCACAAAGGGTGGCTGACGACGGGTTACCCATGGCGAAGCCTTCCAGTTTGTATATTGTTCCGTCGTGTGTGACGTATGTGGAGTTAGCTACCAGTGTTATCAGCTGTGCTATGTCGTCTGTTGTGAGGTTTGTTCTTTTGTGTAGGGTTTAGTCTTGTCTGACTCTGTTTACTACTATGTCGATGGTTTTTTGGGTTGGTGTTTTTGTGAACAGGGATGTGACGTGTGAGGTTAGTATGTTGTCTTCTATTGTAGTCTGTTTTAGTTCTTTTGCCAGTTCTGTGCTGTTCTTGAAATGTTGATCTGTGCTACCTAATAGCGGGCTGATGATTTAGCTGATTTCTTTTGCCATGTTATATGTCGGTGTACCTATGCTGTCTACTATTGGTCTGAGTGGGGTGTTCTGTTTGTGTATTTTGGATGTTCCACAGATTCTTGGGATTATGTTTGCTGTTGGAATCCATTGTTTGTCCATTTTTTCTGTTATTTTTCCTTTTGCTTGTAGTGGTTTCAGTAGCTTTTTTCATGTCTTTCTTAATGTCTTCTGTTGGATCTTTTTTTAGTGTTTTGTATTTTTATCCTCTAGCATCTGTTCCATCTGTTGTTTGTATTTTTCTTTGTCCATTACCACTGGGGTTCTTCCTTTAACCATAAAATCATTTCTTGGATCAACATGTTTTTTCTTCAGTGAAGAAGAGGAGGATGAAGCTCAGTGTGATGATGCTCCAAACACAACAGTAGGAAAAGAGAACTCAGCTGATGAAGAAGTAACAGAATCAGCAGGTCAGATGATGATGATGGTGATGATGATGTTGACAAAGATGATGATGATGATATTCATGTAAACGTGGTGCAGAGTCTAAAGATGAAGAACCCGTGGCTCTAGAGGATCTACACGCTGCTTTGGGACAGGGCGAAGAGCCAGAGGAAGATCAGACCCACCCCTCTGTTGCTTCAAGCCAATTAGAGCCAACCAGGAAGAAAATCAGCTTTGCTCAGCTAGTTAAAGAAGGACGACGGTTCAACATCGACCTCGTCTCCAAGGTAAACTCATCTGACACTACATCATAACACTAGGAATGGGTGATATGGCCTAAAATGTATATGACGATTGAAGCACATGCGGTAATGAGATATAAAAATATATACTCACACACACGTGTGTGTATATATATTTATATATATACACACACGTGTGTGTGTGTGTTTTTGAACATTCTCACATACCAGATGAGTTGCAGAACAAATAATTTTAAAGTATAGAAATCCATTTGAATAACATTTAATATTGAAAGCTTATTTAAATAAATACAAAATATCTCAAATAGTTTTATGTTAAGGCTGAGAATCTTTCAAGACCTTTGAGCTAATTATACAAATGTATGAATGTGGATATTCTCTGTGCCTTGCAATCTAATGTTCAAGAATTGGATGTGTAGATGTATGCCTTAAAGTCTAAGTTTGGAAATGTTCAATAAAAAAAATAGTTTTACGTTAAGGTTATTTTTCACACAAAATTTCTCATAAAATGAGTAAAGATTAAGATACTGTATTTTAAGTGAAATACAAGCTAAATGTGATGAAAACTGCTGCTGCTGTTTTTCTGGCCATCCAACTCCTTAAACCCAAACCAGGTCCGTATAACCGACGCAACCCCATCTTCTTTACAAGCATGTGTTCATCCATGCACTCCGCTCCCATTAGTCGTCACACCCTGGTGAAATTTGTTCTCCACATCTGACCCATTCCCTGGGGCTATAGAGCGGTGAGCTGCAGATGCGGCCGCACTCGGGAACTTTTTGGTGGTTTATTTATTTATTCCTTATTTAACCAGGAAGGTCCCATTGAGATTAAAAACCTCATTTTCAAGGGAGTCCTGGCCAAGAGGCAGCAAAAGTTAGTTACAAAATTTTTCAGTTACACAGACATGTTATGTACAAAATTACAGAAGGCAATTACAACACAGGGAATCTGTCTCAAGGGCTCTCAGTCTGGTTTTAACTGTATTCAAGGAGATGAGCTCGGTTAGTTTCCAGTTTTCCTGCAGCCTGTTCCATGCAGAAGGAGCAGAGTGAACAAAAGCCCTTTTGCCCAGTTCAGTGCGAGCAAACGGAACACAGAGTAACAACTGATCGTTTGCACGCAGACTGTGAGAAGTTACACTTCTCCGTGAGATTAAGTTACAGATGTAGTTGGGTAGTAATCCAAGCATGGCCTTGTAAATGAAAGTGGACCAATGTGCCAACCTCCTGGTGGACAAAGAAGGCCATCCCACTCCAGAATACATAATATTTAACCCCTCAATCAAACCCCATAATGCTAAGTGTCAAGTGGGGAGGCATTGGGAACCGTTTTTAAAGTCTTTGGTATGACCCGACAATAGATTTGAACCCCTGATCTCCCAGCGGACACTCATGCCACTAGGCCACTGAGCTGGCCACTCAATGTACTTGAACCACCCTTTGCTATAAGAACAGCCTTGAGTCTGTTGGGATACTTCTCTATCAACGATGCTGCGCTTCTAGATAGAGCAGCATTCGCCCACTCTTCTTTACAGAACCGTTGGAGTTGGGTCAAGCTGGATGGTAGGTGTTGGTGGACTCGAACTTTCAAATATCTCCACAGATTTTCATTGGTACCTAGGGCTGGGCTATGACTGGGCCTTTTCCTTCAGCCACTGTGTGGTCCGTTTTGATGTGTGAATCTTCTGCCCATCTTCAACTTTCTGGCAGAGGGTAGCAGGTTTTCTTGAAGAGTTTGACGGTGTGTTGCTGTATGGGAATGTGCCGGGGTTCAAGACCTCTGGGTTTTGGACATTGCCTACATGGAACCATCATCACCAAGAGTAACACAATTTAAAACCTTCATCTCATCCATTTGGATTTGACTGAGCAGCAGATGAGCTGATGATGTCACTGAATTAAACATGTCATGTTGATGATGTAACATATAAACTGTGAAACAACCATTTTCTTCTTCAGCTCATGTTCTCTCGTGGCTCATTGGTCGATCTGCTCATCAAATCAAATGTCAGCCGCTATGCAGAGTTCAAGAACGTCACCAGGATACTCACCTACCACCATGGCAATGTAGAACAGGTTTGCTTGTTTACTAATCTTTGTCCATCTCTCACCTGTCCTGCTTAGGGCCAGAATATACTTGTTTTTTAACCTCGCGCAGGCAGCAGGAGACACACACTGCAAGACCTCTAAACCACAGACGGACTCACCATGGCGAGTGTCTCAGTCGTTTTGTCAACTCCACCTACTGGTTACTCGAGTATTGCAGTGTGCGAACGCGTCATGTTCATTTCGGGGGACACACATAAACGACACTTAAAATCAACACAAGTTACGCGAGGCAGCCGTTTTAAACGCGTCTGTGTTGTTAAAAAGCAAGTATATTCCAGCCTTACCTGTCTCTCTCACCTGTCCTTACATGTCCATATCTCACTCGTCTACATCTCACCTATTCAACAGGTGCCCTGCAGCAGAGCTGATGTGTTTGCAAGTCGTCAACTATCAGTGGTTGAAAAGAGGAAGTTGATGCGTTTCCTGACTTCCTGTATGGAGGAGACAGAGGAGCAGCAAGGTGAGCCTCCTCGCCATCATTAAAATCAGAACAGGTGTTTAGTTTCAGGTACATGAATGAGTGACTGGATCTTGTTTGATCTTTGAGTCTGAAACCACCCAGTAGGTCTGTGTTAATGAATCACCCCAGGGTATTCTGGGTAATAAAGTCTTCTTTGTTTCCAGCCTACAACAGTCGACCATATGTGGAATTCCTGCAAGACCAACACCTTGGTGACAACCTGCAGCACTTCCTGCTGCATTCTATTGCCATGGCGTCACCAGACACGCCCACATGGGAGGGACTTGCATCCACACGTCACTTCCTACGCTGCCTGGGTCGTTATGGAAACACTCCCTTTCTGTTTCCGGTGTACGGGCTGGGAGAGATTCCCCAGTGTTTCTGCAGGTTAGTCTCTGGTACCAGCTCCAGTTCTGGTTCTGCTCTAAAGCAGGATCCCCTTTACCCCTCATCTACACCGAGTACAGAATAGATGCAGTCCAGTTATGATTTCAATCAGAACACTCACACGGGCTGCGGTATGGTGCCGATGCGCATGCGGAGCTCTGGAACGTTTCTGCATGGTGTCTATTTTTTCAAGATGATGCACGCGGATTGTCATGAAGTTGAAGAAATGACACGAGCTAGACAGGAAGTGACACGTAGAACAGCGAGTTGCATCCATTATGTTTCAAATATATATTTATGATTATTTCTAATTAATGGGAGTGACAATTTCCCAGAGGAGTTAAGTGCCCACCCCGCAACCAAAGGGTTGCAGGTTTGAGTCCTGCTTAGTCTGTCCCAGTTGTTGTGTCCTTGAGCAAGACCCTTCACCCTCCTTACCTGCTGCTGGTGGTTGGAGGGACCGGTGGCTTCTGTGAAACTGAGCGGCGACCAGAACTACCGTTAGACTACCACTTACGTGCTTCAGAGTTAAGGAAACACCTCGGCTGATGCAGAGTTGATGAACTTTTCACGGACAAGTGAGTCTTTAAAATATAAATATATGAAAACACAACATGACATGAGAATAATACCTGTTAAACAACGTGTTTTAGCTCTGTTTGTCAGCTACAGAAGCACATTCATAAACAAGAAACGTGCAGTCGCCATCTTAAACTATTGAGTCGACCGACTATTGGTGTGATACGCTTGTCAGCCCATAGATGGTGCCATCAGATAAAAGAAATACTCCGGAGAGCTACTTTAAGTGTCTCTTTGGCAATAAGCTTTTTAGAAATAGTGTTGTTGAGGTTCTACAGTTTTATAGTAATAATTAGGGATGCTTCGATCCGATCACGTGACTTTCAGAGGACTCGGAATCGGTTGAAAAAGACCGGATTTAACCTTATAAAACAACAAATCTGACATTTTAAATTCATTCTAATCTCTTAACATGTTCCTCCATATCAATATTATTTTTTTCTTGGCCAAAAACACCATTACGTCACACAATGTACAGCAGGTGGGGATTCAGACACCATACAGCTGTTAGCTAGCAGGCTAACGCAGAGCTAACTTGTCTCCACAGGAGAGCTAAAATATCTGTATGTTGTTGGTATTTTAAACCAGACAGCAAAGGCAGTGTAACAGCCACTTGTAATGTGTGCATACTGGGCATTCAACATGCTGGAAAAGACAGCTGCATGAGGAGCAGCCTTCAAAACGAAATACTTTCTCCTTCGGCTTTTTTCCCTTCAGGCGTCACCACAGCCAACCATCGGTCTGGGTTGAGTCCCAGTTCACAGCGGCATTTCTAACAAAAACACGGAGCCAGCCAACAGTGAAAATTACGCTAATAAACATAGAAATTGCCGACAACAAAACGTCAGAGTTTCTCATTCAGCAGCACCTGAGCTGAACACGCTTGTAGCTTCGTGGTGCTGCTGGGAAAGCCTGTTGTGGCACCGTGTGTCTATGGAACCCAAAGTGTGCCACAAACGCGCAACATTACGTGCGACTCTCACACGAAAAGTACACGTTTTTAACTAGCAATCAACGCGTCAACAACACATACTTTACGTGTCAAAATTTTGCGTGATTTCAGCCAGCAAACAACATGAAAACAACGTGTTGTTAACACACGTGCCTCCCAGTCACGGAAACACGCATCACTCCACAGCCGCATAATGAGGACGTAAACAATTTGAAATATGAGCATCTCAGCTACTTTTACATTTATTCATAATATTAACGCGTTTTTTATTAATGTCCTTCCTAAACAAGTGATGATTTTGGCAGATAAACTAAGGAAATGACATAAATACAGAACGAAAGCCTTACCTAAATAATAAAAAATGTTTTCCCTTCATTTCTTCTTTTTTATTGCTTTGCTGAAGTATCGGATCGGGACTCGGTATCGGCAGATACTCAAAATCAAATGACTCGGATTGGGAGCAAAAAAATGTGATCGGAACATCCCTAGTAATAATAATAATGTGTTCTATTTCTCATTATTTTTAATAAAACTCAAACTTTACAATAAAACATTTACATAATGTGATCATATAACTTCCAATGCATCTGTTTACAAAAACGTCAAATATTTAAACAAAATAAAAGTAATACCACTAATAGTTATTGTATTAATGAAAGGGTACAAGTGTGAGATCCTGGTTGTATGAGTTTGTTTTTGAGTCTGAGTTTCTGCAGGATGAGAAGAAATAATTTCAGAGGCTCTGCATGGCAGTGAGTTTGTCTTACGTTCACTTCAGAAGAAGAAGAAGTCACTAAAGTGAACTAGTGAATGGACTCGTCCTCTTTTCTGTCTTAGACATGCTGCTCCCTGACTCTGCTCCTATGTACTAAACACACACACACTACGTACTAAACGCACACACTACGTACTAATCACACACTCAAATGTTAATGCCCTCATATTAAAATCTGTCCAGCTGACGGGATACAGGCATACACCAGATCGGCTCCATGCGTTGTTTTGCTGTGAGTTGGAGTGACAGCGAGGACAGCCAATCACGTTAGCATGACGCAACAATCAGTGAGCCTGTGGGCTATTTTATTTTTGTGTGAATGCCTGTTCATCATATCTTAATCTGTTTTATTGCCTCTGTTAATATTTCATTTTGCATTATTCAGCGACTTGGCCTTCCCTAAAGGCAGTAGAGGGCGTTATATAAATCAGGTTTCATTGACTGATTGATTGATAACTGAGTCGTTACCATGGAGACATCACTGTGTCACCAGAAACACCAATAATAATTAGAGAGTGTCACCAGGCCAGCTCCTTTACATGAGATGATGCTGAGTGTACAGGTGTGTGTGTGTGTGTGTATGGACAGGTGTGTGTGTGTGTATGTACACAGGTGTGTGTGTGTGTATGTACACAGGTGTGTGTGTGTGTGTACAGGTGTGTGTGTGTATGTACACAGGTGTGTGTGTGTGTGTGTACAGGTGTGCGTTTGTGTGTGTGTACAGGTGTGTGTGTCTTCATATCTCTATCTTAGTAAATGGTAAATGGCCTGTATTTGTATAGCACCTTCTTGGGGTTCTACAACCCCCCAAGGCGCTTCACAACACAATCAGTCATCCACACATTCACACGCTGGTGGGGATGAGCTACAATGTAGCTACAGCTGCCCTGGGGTGCACTGACAGAGGCGGGGCCTGCCGTACACTGGCGCCACCGGTCCCTCCGACCACCACCAGCAGGCAAGGCGGGTTAAGTGTCTTGCCTAAGGACACAGCGACAAACTGAGCGGGACGCGAACCTGTGACCTTCCGATTGCAAGACGGCCACTTAACTCCTCTGCCACCATCGCCCATGTCTTCCCTCCAGCCTACACTGACTTGATGTTGTTGCTGGTTTGTTTATTGTTCCAGGATGTGTGCTGTGTTTGGGGGGGTCTACTGTCTGAGACACTCTGTCCACTGTCTCATCGTGGACAAAAACACCAACAGGTACAGTGTAATTATTTAGTAATGACGTTTCTGATGAACAGCTGTTTCTAACCTCCTCTATGAAAAGCTGCTCTACCCTTTGTGCCTCCAGGTCTGTGCCTTCTCACGTGGAAGGGTGCCTCTAAAGAAAGTCCAGTTATTGATTAGAAACCGTTTTGAGACCTTTTACCTGTATATTTAACAGCTTTCAGATCAGATTTTAGAGGTTCGACCAAGATCAAGATGTCAGGATGCAGAGTGTAAGTCTGCAACAGGTGTTTAAAGTCCGTGACAAGTGAGTAGACTCTGGAAAATGTTTGTAGAGTATGATACAGGTGTGTAGAGTCCAAGACAGGTGTGCAGTCTGAGACAGGTGTGTAGAGTCTGAGACAGGTGTGTAGAGTCTGAGACAGGTGTGTAGAGACTGAGACAGGTGTGTAGAGTCTGAGACAGGTGTGTAGAGTCTGAGACAGGTGTGTAGAGTCTGAGACAGGTGTGTAGAGTCTGAGACAGGTGTGTAGAGTCTGAGACAGGTGTGTAGAGTCTGACACAGGTGTGTAGAGTCTGAGACAGGTGTGTAGAGACTGAGACAGGTGTGTAGAGTCTGAGACAGGTGTGTAGAGTCTGAGACTTTGAGGCGCGTGCCATTGGGAGCATTTTATAGGTAGTGGGAGTCTATCCCCACTACCACCCCCGGCAGTAACTTACATGTGCTAAAAACACAAAAAACAAACAGTGATATGAATGAATTTTGAGTTAAATACATGTCGTCAGAACATGAAATGGTCAAGTTCTGACGACATGACCATTTCATGTTGGCATTGTATAATGAAGTTATAAAACCAAAACAATCTAATTTCATGCAACTGATGTACATGATTCAATTATGTCAGTCCAACAGATATTTTCTTTCAGTGTAGTTGACGGGAGGTGTGAGTGCTCCATGGCCATGTTTGTGTTTAAAAGCTAGCTTGTTCTGTAGATTTTCTATTGCAGCTTTGGGTTTAAATGAAACGGGCTTATTGGGTCACCTGAGACCAGGTGTTCTTCTGTTTTCAGGTGTAAGGCTGTGATTGACAGTCGAGGACAGAGAATCAACTGCAGTCATTTTGTGATGGAGGATGGGTACTTGGATGGAGCCAGGAAGAAGATGGACACGTCCCCCAGGTTACAGCTTGACAATCATGAATGTGGCCCCACCCCCCCAAGTTAACACCCCCCCCCCCCAGAGAAAGTGTTGCCACTGATGAGGAGGGCAGAAGATAAATGTTTGTGTTTGTGTTCAGGTTCCTGAGCAGAGCAGTTCTGATCACTGACTCATCGGTTCTGCCCGGAGAATCGGACCAGCAGGTAAATCCACCTGGAGTCAGATTGAGGTGTGGTGTGTTCAGGTACCCTGTGAGTTAGCCCCATCCTGCTATCTGGGGTTTGGGTTTGTGCTGTAACATGAAGAGACCTTCTTCAACCGAGCAGGTAGATCTTAGCAGGTGAGTCGTGTCTCTGTATGTCTCTATAGGTCTCCATGGTAACGGTTCCTTCAGCAGATGGCAGTCCAACAGTGACAATGGTAGAACTATGTTCGTCCACAATGACCTGCATCCCAGGAACCTGTGAGTTTTACCTGATTACACACCTGTTGGAGCCCCTCCCCCACCATGTGTAGATAAGCAGGAACCAATAACTAATCAGATCAGTGACTGATGATCAGAGTTCCTCCTTGATTCTGTGGATCTCCACTGAAGGGCAGTAAGTCGCTAGACCCTGTTGCCATAGAAACTGCATTTTTATAATCTACTCCACATGTAGTTGAAGTGCTGACCTCTGACCCTGACACCTAAGTCTGGGCGGGGTGGAGTCGTCTGTAGGTACTGATCCCACCTGGAAACTTAACAATGGCGCGTTGCCATGGAGACTGTCAGCCGATGAAGTGTTTTCTCTGCAGATCTGGTTCATCTCACCTGTCAGTCAGTTGGCTCTGCCCATGATGACCTGTCACCCGTGATAACCAGGATGTTCCACAAGACAGAGTCGGATAACCACGGTAAAACATGTCAGCATTTCTGATCAGGCGTGTAAAAAATGGCTCCAGTCCCTTCTTCACAAAACTCTTTCAAAGTAAAAGCCCCTGACATCAGTTTCCTGTCTGTCCACAGACCAACGTCCCTCCGTCCTCTGGTGTCTTTACTTCAACATGGCTGACGGCTCAGCACTCGACGTCGAAGGTCATGACATCCCATCGAACGTGTACGTGTGTTCTGGCCCAGATGGAGACTTGGGATATGAACGCACCATCAAACAGGTGAGACTCACCTGAGCCTGCAAGGCTCATTCTGTAAGTTCACCTACAGGAGGTAGGGCGAGTTGTTCAGTACTCGAATGGTTGCTGGTTTGCTTCCAGCTCCCTCTAGGGAATTCTGCAGTCAACTACACCTGCAGTAGAGAAAATTCACATTTCACTTTGGATCAATAAAACTAGAACTGGCCTTTAATGTAGGATAATTTTTTATCAACCTTTTATTGAATTGTGTTTTTATTCCAACTTGTTGCTTATTTAAGGTCTTACGCTCATCTTGGGTGTTTTATGTACAGCACTTTGGGTTGCAGAAGCAATAAGACTTGTGCTTTAGAAAAAAACTGACCTTGATTAATTGTTTTAAAGGAGTCATCACCTGAAATCTTCCCTTTTCCACTTAAAAACATGTCTATAATGGCTTCCTAATGATTTTTCACTGGCTGAGAAGCCGATATTTAACATTGACGCGTTTGTTTAATCTTGCCTTCTTAAACCAGCTCACATGCACCCCACGAGCACTCCAACACGAGAACTTGAGTTCTGGCCTATATGTCGGCACAACGGCCTAATATAAACAAATATGAACCACAACCAGCACAACAAAGCTCGTTTCATAACGTGAAATGCATAAATGATGTCTTACCGTTGACGACTCGTGTTATAATCCGTGTTACGGGAGACAAAACTCCGATCGGTGTGTGTATTCCATCTTCACAACAGCATAAGAGCCGATGCCTGGATGAGCTTGCTTTGTCCCAACTCAACAAGCGAGGGCGCCATTACACACGAGGCGAGGCCTGGGCTCGTACTGTTGGATCCCGTAGGTCACTGCCAGGTCGGGTTGTTATAACTTTTGTTGTTTTGGAGCGAGACACTGAAGCTGCGTCCTGCTTCCACCAATCAACGCGCTCCTCAGTCCCGCGCGCGTCCAACACAGCCGAAATATCACGTGTGAGCTCGCGAGAAAATATGCCCTTCACAATAAAGGATTAAAAAATCACATTTTTAATTTATTTTTCCAATACAATTTATTTTAATGGTCTAAAAGACTAGAATAGGACGTATATATCCACGGTGTTATAGGTGATGACTCCTTTAATAAAAATTGATTTTTCTGTTTAGACACAAACTGCTACCGGCGCAGACGTCAATATACGACGTTAGTGGCTCACTCCCTGTCCCTTCTTTCAGGCTGAGCTCATCTTCCAGAAGATTCTACCTGAAGAAGAGTTCTGTCCTCCAGCTCCAAACCCAGAGGACATCATTTATGAGGGCGAGCCCCCCTCCTCCACAGGAGAGGAGGAGAAACAGGAGGGAGGATCTGGAGACCAGGAGGAGCAACCGGAGCTGAAACCTTTAAACTGAGTTTTTGCCTTAATTTCCTTTTATTTAAGTCTTCTGTATCAATAAAGTTTGAGAACACACCACAACGTCCTGGACTCTGATTAGAAAACTCACAACTCCATCACAACTTCAGGCTTTTATTATGAAATTAAACAGCTGTTTACAGACGGCGACCACGGCGACCCCCCTTCCTCCTGGTGGAGTCTGACGGGATCGGTGTCACATCCTCTGGAAAACGGACAGGAAACAGGAAGTCAGGTTCTGAACCAGAATAAAAACAGCGTCTCTGGGTGTTTCTCAATCTCAAGGAACCTTGTCAGGCTAGACGCCTTGCTTCCAAGGACACCGTCCTTCCTTGGTCAAAGAAAACGGTTAAATGGAACAGACGTGTCTCACGTGACCGCGGCCGGCCAGAGCCCGCCCCCTGCTTATGTCCCTCCCATCATAGTAATGTTAAGTTTTAATATCGAGCCTTTTACTGTTTTAATTGTGTGTATATTGGTTAAATCACATGTGTAGTGAGTTAGTACGTGCTAGCCACCAAAGCTGCAACTAACCAACCATAGATGACTGCTTTGATCTAAATAAACATTTTACATATCAGCCCAACAGCTACAATTAGTTGACTTACATTTAAACTGGAGCTTTGCCCTGAAGTAGCTGCTGCCGACTCCTGATCACATCTGATTGATGCATTCTGGGAAATTTTTGACCAAGGCACCTCTCATGTATCCTTGGTCAGTTAGCTAAACGGCTAACAAACGGAGGACAGATGCCTGGAAGCACATGAACATTGGAACACGCCTTGGCGGATACTGATGACGTATCTCCTAGGCCAGGGTTTCTCAACCCTGGTCCTCAGCGCCCCCTGCCCTGCATGTTTTCCATGTCTCTGCTTCAGCACATGGCTGCAGAAGCCTGTTAATCACTCACTCATTTGTGTCAGGTGTGTGGCAGCAGGTAAAACACTGGTGTTTGAAAGGGCAACATGGAAAACATGCAGGGCAGGGGGCCCTGAGGACCAGGGTTGAGAAACCCTGTCCTAGGCAACCGGGGCGGGATCAAGGCGAGGTTCCTTGAGATTGAGAAACACTAAGAAAACCGGAGGAAACGTACCGATGCGTCCAATCTTCATGCCGGAGCGAGCCAGAGCCCGGAGCGCCGACTGAGCTCCAGGTCCAGGAGTCTTTGTCCTGAAAGACATGCACACACCCATAAAGACCATGACAGGTGAACTTCCTGCCCCACCAATCACCACAGGTGAGCTTACCTGTTCCCCCCGGTGGCTCTCAGCTTGATGTGCAGCGCTGTGATTCCCAGCTCTTTGCAACGCTGAGCCACATCCTGCGCTGCCAACATGGCGGCGTACGGAGACGACTCATCGCGGTCAGCCTTCACCTTCATCCCTCCGGTCACGCGGCAGATAGTCTCCCTGAAAACAAGCACACCCGTCAGAGGCCACACCCCCTCTAACCAGCAGACAGAACCTGTTTGGGATCGGCGTACTTTCCGGAGAGGTCCGTGACGTGGACGAAGGTGTCGTTAAAGGAGGCGAAGATGTGACAGACTCCAAACACGTTCTCTCCTTCAGCCACCTGAGGACCCAAGCTGATCACCTGCTCCTCCTTCTTCTCTTTCCCTTTGCGAGGAGCCATGTCTGCTGAGAAGCAGAGTCGGGAGGGGGAGGAGTCAGATATCGTCAACAATGACAGGAAACATGGAGAGCCAGATCAGAGCTGAGGTGGATGCCACTCTAATCCAGTCCCTGCTCTGATTGGTCCAACATGGTTGTGAGATCACTGCTGTGCTTCTGAACCACCACAAAATCCAACTAGTGGCCCTGGGCCCAGTTAGAACCAGCTGCTGTTTGGGTCAGAACCGCCTGAGACTGGGACCCATGAATTACTGATCAAAGGAAATATCAGTTTTTCTCCGTTGGTTTGGCTCATTTCATGAAACAGAAATTACATTCTCAAAACTCTGAGATCATTTGGCAAAACACTCTCACAGTTGAGCACAACACTATAGCTCACCTGCAAAAGCTCATATCTCTTCCAGAACTGTTAGGTCAGGCTTCAATCTAAATCCCTTTCTCATTTAAACAGTCAGTGTCTCCAAAATGGCAAAGATCCTTCTCAATAGCTTTGGCTCATTTCTCCACACAGATCGGACATTCTCATCATTCTTGGTGCTTTTGTCAAAATAAACCTGGATGGTTGATCACAACAACATGGTTCACCTGCAAAAGCTCACATCTCTCCTAAAACAGTTCACTCATGTGTCAAAACTACATTCCTTTCTAATCTGAATAGTCAGTGCCCCCAAAATGCATCGTCCCTTTGGCATTGTGTGAGTACTGCCATACAGAATGTTTAGATGTGTTGTCACTATGGCAGAGGACCAACAATATACAATGATGTATGATATAAGTATCATAATGATAATTATATAATACAGTAAACTGCGGTTTTCTGTTGAAATTGTTGAAGTCAGATGAAGCAAATACTGACTCTGAAATCAGGTAAAGGAGGTATTGAAACCAAATAAGTGAACTACTGTGATTACAGGTAAGGTTATAATGGGAGACAACCAGTAACTGACTTACATTTACATACTGGTACCGCAGCTCCTTCACTCTGTCAGAGTTCCTCTCAAATGGTACCTTGTAGATTTGTTTCATTGTCATCTGATGCTTCTTCTAAACCCGCTCTATTGTGGAGATGCTTATTGTGTTTATATTTATAGTCTAGTTTCACCTGACTGTCAATGACTGTCATCAATGTATCAAATATTCAAAGAAATTCATATATGGTATTCATGGTACTATGTTCTTGACCAGTTTTGACAATTGAACAGACAGTTGTGCATGCGAGTACTTATACAATGAAATCATGCTGACATGTTTGGAGAGAATGATCATTGGACTGAGAATCAACTAATCAGTTTAGATCTACAAGATCTATTCATTTGGAAAATGTGCTAAATGTGGGCTAACTGTATAACTGTAGGCTACTTGTACTTAATCATGTGCAAAGATGCACTGAGACAATTGAGACACGTACTAAGGCATTTGCCGTTTGATTAAACGAATGAGAAATGCCATTCTGTTGTGAACCTTTGCCAAGAGGTTTGGAGGTTTGTCCGTGTTATTGTGAGAATGTCATTTCTGTTTCATGAAAAGAGCCGAACCAATGGAGGAAAACTGTAAATGTCGTGATTACCAGAACCATCAGAGGTTTCATCCCGTTACCATGGTAACCCAGGAAACATTTGGACCAGTCCAGTATGAGCTGCTGTTCGGATTAACGGGAAAAGAAAAAACGACACCAGGTAGATGACGTCAGAGCAAACGATGTTTTTCCTGTCGTTCTAAACCGAAAACCGGTACCGGGGGTGTCCGTTATGGGAGCATCACTACGTCACACACCAGAACACATGCCATCACCCATCACCTCACCCCTAAACATGCCAGTGAGATTCCAGCATTTCCAAGCACCTGCAGAACCCGGATGGACCCGAGACACCGTGGGTCCCCCGGGCCTGGTTCTGATCCACACATGAATCTGAAGAGCCACCCGAACCAGAACCGTTGCTAGGATGGCAGCAGGACGCTAACTGCTACTAGCCTTTAGCTTCGCTGGATCACCTGTCAGCGACACGATCTCACCTGTGGAGAACTTTCTGGATTAAACTACCTGCAGCTCACCTGAGCCTGGACTCGTTCATTAGCCCGATTTAGCTTCCCGCTCCGGGACTAAACAAAGATGGCGACGCGTAGCAGCCCGAGCAAGAAAACACCCAAAAATCTTCATTGCATGTTTGACAGAGAAACGATTCTGGTTCCGACAGACCCAAACACCCTTCACGTGTCAGCAGGCAGACCCGATGTGGGCAGATGGTTACCTGAAAATCAGATTAAAACGGATTCATTCTCCGAGAGGGCTCACCTGAGTGCGTCTCTTTACTGAGCAGAAACAAGAAAGGAAAGAACTTCCGCTTCCGGTGGCGAAATATCGAGTTCCTGTCCGATTGACTCGCTGCTGCCACCCCGCGGTTCTCTTTTAAAACGTTTGGATTACTGTCGTCCAGTTTTATTCAGATATTTTTTTATTTTATTGCTTCTGATTTCTTTTTTTAAATTGTGACACCTTATTATTTATTTATTTATTTATTTATTTATTTATTTATTTATTACATAAGTCACAGCAGCAAGGTGTTATACATAAAAAACTGAACATAAAAGAAGCTAAGTACACTTAAAATAAAACACAGTTCCCTCTGCTAGGATAACTCATCATGTTGGTTATTAAACACACCGATCTGTTGTTCTGAAAATCCAAAATACTGACATTTGATTTTCAAAATCTGGTTCAATTTACCCCTCCCGCTGTCCTATTGGGTGACTATTGGGGTCCACGTGGCAGAGGTGAGGACTGAGCACCACCTCACCCCTGCCACGTGGACCCCAAGGGATAAACAATCACACCCTGCTCCAACCTTTCCTGGTGGGGTCACCCAATAGGACAGCGGGAGGGGTAAAACAGCCCAATTTCTGTTTCAAGTAAAGAACAAAACACTACCAAAGCGTGTTCTACAGATGTTTAAGGGAAAAGGACGTTTCATCTTTCACACACATGCGGTTTCCATACGGCTTTCACATGAATAAAACATGACTGAGTCCAGTCAGAGCATTCCTACTGGCTGTGGGGTGGAACCAGAAGCAGAGAACGTTTCTGGATGGGGTCTATTTTTTCCAAATGTGGATTGTCATGAACTATGAGTCAGACAGGAAGTGAGACGTGTTTGAGCAAGGTTAATCCTGTATATTTCAAAATAAAAGCTGTGTTGAATTTTTTTGATGGTTGTAGTTTTACTATTAATAATGAGGATATCAGTTCACTTACTGTTATTTTTACAGAATTTCATACTGGGTAGCAGAACGGACAGAAGTGAAACTAGACCTGATGTTTTGAGTCTTTTGTAGAAAAAAATTGAAACTGAGTACACAGCACAAGAGAGAGAATAGAGTTCATGGTTTTCTTTGATCACCATGATGCAGGCTGATGATCTTAGTAAAATACCTATTTTTAGCTGCCCTAACAGCTTTTTGGTAGAGGGTCAAGCATATGGAGCTTATCTTTCTGCTCAAGGACTCGACACTGGCCCCTCAAAGCCTGAGTACGGTCATTCAACCAAGGGTCCAAGATGGCCTTTCTCTTTCTTCTGATGCTACAGCAGGGGTAGGGAACCCTGGTCCAGCATGTTTTAGAGGTTTCCCTGCCTCAACACACCTGGTTTTAATCAGCAGGTGATTAACAGGCTTCTGCAGAACAGGTGAATCAACTGTGTTGAAGCAGGGAAACCTCTAAAACATGCTGGGTAGCAGCTCTCCAGGACCAGGGTTCCCTACCCGTCCTACAGGAGCAGCAGAACAGGCCGAGTTAAAATAAGTCACCAATGATGTTAGTGACCACTTACCAGTTTTTACCGTATATAACCAGTACCACCAGTATGATATATCATGGGACTTACCAGGAAAACAAGTAAGGATAGATCAAAACAGGCCTTGGAGGCCCTTAAGAGAGACGTGGTGTATGTAAAAGACGTGAACATTGCCTATGACTCCTTCATGAGTTTATTATGTAAATTGTACCAAAAAATTGTAAATGAAGGCAGCTGGCCAAGATTAAGGAGGTCAGTAAACCAAGGATAACTGGAGGTTTACAACATGCCTGAAAGAAGAAAAACGACTTATACAGAAGCTTCTTACAATTGAGAACAACAGAAGCGGAAAACAGGTATAAACTATATAAAATAAATTAGTATCTATAATAGGAAGACATAAAAAAAGACTATTATAGTGACTTATTGAATAAAAATAGTAATAATACAAAGGCAACATGGGGGACAATAAATAGGGTTAAAGGAAGTCACCAATCCCAAAATATTTTGATATACAGATATTCATGCAACAGAACAAATAGGGAATGAATTTAACACTTTTTTTGCAAGCATAGGTATAAATCTGGCAAAAATAAAATCCTGATACAAAGGAAGGGATAACATAATGGATCATGTAAGCAGTATGATTTTGGATGAGGTTATTAGGCCCTGAACTGTTTAACATATATATTAATGATATCACAAGTGTATCTAAATTGTTGAATTGCATTTTATTTGCTGATGACACCTTTTTTGTGCAGGTGACACATATGAGAGAAGTAGTTCAGTCAGAGCTAGTAAAACTGAAACAGTGGTTTAATGTCAACAAACCATCTCTAAATCTGGTGTTTGGTACAAGAGGAGCACATAGTGACACGTCATTAGTTATAGAAGATGTTATCATTGAAAGAGTGAAGGCAATTAGGGGTCATTATCGATGAAGATATAACATGGAAGCCACGCGTTAATGGTGTCAAAACAAAAATAGCAAGAGCAATACTGCATAAAATAAAACATTTTTTAAATAAAAAAGCATTACTTCAAGTATATAATTCCTTGATTGTTCCATATATGACTTACTATATATAAAACTCATACACAATCACGTTTGTTGCTACAAAAAAGAGCCATAAGAATCATTACAGAGAGCAGCTAGAGCTCCGTCCGGTCCCTTGAGTTGAGAGCATTAAAGTCTCCAGATTTAGTGGATCATAGAATATTAACATTGATGTATAAAGCTCACAAAAAATCATTACCAACAAATATTGAAATGAAATTTGAAAAAAGACAAAGTTGCTACAATTTAAAAGGTTATGAGATATTTATAAAACCTAGATTCAGGACTAAAACGTTGGAGCGCTGCGTTTCTGTACAGAATCCCTTCAGATTAAGGCTCTCATTTTGGTTCAGGATTATTCTAACGAGCTGTAAATGAATCACTACGAGCTTCCTGGAGACACTGATCCATGCAGGACTTCACTCAGAAAGAACAATGACAGGAAGTGATCCCCGTGAGAGAATACCAGACTGATTCTGGAAATACGTCTGCTGATTTTAATTGGCTGAAACGAGTGAAAATAAACCAATCAGAGCTCAGCATTCGTCCACTTCTCTTTATTCACGAATCATATCGAATACAATGCAGAAGAAATAACTCCAAAGATTACAAAACGATAAAAAACACCCTTATCCTCTCTCTCTCACACACACACACACACACACACACTCACAGCGCATGCAGCATTAGTCCAGTTAATACAGTACAGGACAATATCCATCAGAGTGAGAACAGCTGAGAAGACGTTAGGAGGGAGATTATTAATCCTGCAGAGCATCAACAGGCAGAAACAGGATGAAAACTTCTCTCCGGGGTTCAAACCCGTAAAACATCCAAAAAACTCCAGAAATAGTTTTAAAATTGCTTATTGAATGGAAATGTGAAAGAACACGAAACTCCGAGAGCATGCTGAGACCAACCGGGTCAGACGGTTTAACCTGCAGAATAAAAGCTGAGATCAACGTGTTGGACTCTGAGGAGCAGACTGGACTGAACTGGAGTTCTGGTTTTGGGACGAGTCAGGAAGACTTTGATAAATGAAGATAAGTTGTTTTTATTTTAGTCATTTCAAAAACATTTTTATAATAAAAGTGATGTTTCTGTTTACGTGGCGGCTCCACGTGGACATCAGCAGATCTCATCCCACTTCTGTGGATTTCATTCTCTTTCTGGGCCAAACTGCTCTCACGCTGGTTCTTGTGATGAAGGGGGAAACGGAGCGAGTGCTGGTGCTGGTACGCCAGCGGCGATGTTGCACACTTGAGCTGCAACATTCCTGTCCAACATGCACTTAAACAGAAAAACTGTGACTTTCCTTTCAGTATTTGCTTTCAGGAGTCGTGGCTGACTCCATCCTGGAACTGACAGGCTTCCAACCACAACACACACCTGTCCGGTAACACCAAAGGTGCAGGAATTAGGTGCTCTCCAACCCTGGTCCTGGAGGGCACCTATCTAACATGTTCTCGTCGATTCCTGCTCCCACACACCTGGGCCAGGGGTTGAATCATCTGTTTCACAGAAGGCCGTTGATCACCTGCTGAGCAGAGAAAGCACTAGAACATACATGATGGTGTCCAACAAGGACCAGGGTTGGACACCATGGATCCAGACGGTGTACAGGTGTAGCGGTGATCCAACAACCCTTGTTAAGCCTCTTTCACACTGAATGCAGAACGGATACAATCTATATGCTGGTGAAGGTTCTCAGTCATCCAGGTCACGGTAATCAAAGGGGTTCGAATGAAGGCAGCTGGACTTCTTTGGTTTCTTGAAGACGTTTCTCTTCTCATCCGAGGAGCTTTGTCAATTCTGATTGGAATATGGGAGGGTCAAGCTTATAAACTCTGTCTGTTGTTGCTCAAGGAGCAGAAACTACCTATGAACACCCCTCCTCCCTACCTCCTGACGAGTCGTGGGAATCGTTGTGTTGATTAGATGCAGCAGGGTGTGACCTGGCCTGAAACTGTTTGGGGATTAGGTTCAGAGCTGCATTACAGGTGTTAGAAAGGTGAAACCTGAGTCCTCCTCTACTTAATGTAGTTTTTTTTGTTTGACATAGATGGCTTCCTTAACTCCTCTCTCAAACCATCTATCTTCTCTGTCCAGAATGTGGACTTTGTCATCTTCAAAGGTGTGACCCTTGTCCTTCAGGTGTAGGTGGACTGGAGTCTTGGCCTGGAGAGGTTGTTGCAGTCCCGTTTCACATCGAGTCCAATCAGAGCATTCACAACAGCGACGGTATTTTTTCGGACACCGCATGCAGATCGTTATGAAACACTTTTCTCTCTTGGACCCAACATTCTTCTGACTCTTTTTAGTCCTTCTGCTTCCTGCAGGCAACTGCAGCAACAGCTGAGGAAGTTCCACATGCCACAGACAGTCATGGTGACAGTGGTCATGGAGCCAGTCATCAGCAGGTTGTTAGGGACACGATCAGCCTGGAGCCGAAGATGGGCTCTGACCTTCACACCTCCAGGTCCAGGAAGCAGGCAGCTAAGATTACACCTGATCGCTCTCAAAGCCACATCAATGTTTTGAGATGTTTCCATCTGGCAGAAGGTTGAGGTCCATCAGGTCACAGACTCCCCATCCTCATTGATGTCCACTAGTGAACTATTATTGCTCTTCTCTGGTTGTTTTCTTGCATCTGGAACGTCATCTTCTTCTCTGTGTTACTTTTCCTTGTTCTTCTTTGTGTTTTTTGCCCCCAAACTATTTCCTCTAGCTGCTGACTTACATCCATCCATTTATTTTACACAGTTGCCTAGTTAGCATTGCTAGCTTCCCTAGCAGTGACCACAGCTTAGCTTGAGGGTATCTTTGCTAACAAAACAGGTGAAGCTAGGTGATCTCATCCTGTTTCCGTCCTGTTGAAGTCTGCAGAGCTGCAGGTGAGAATGTCTCACCTGTCTGTGCTTCTAGCTTCAAACCAAATGGGTAAGCAAATCAGAAACCAGTTTCTGAAGACCTCTGTGATCCACCAGCACCGCTGCTTTGGTTCCATTCAGATTAAAAAGGAGATGTAGAGAAAACTGGAGCAACAGCAGATCTTTTAACATCAGTTACATTTTCAAGCAAAAATGAAACAAAAAAGTTTCTAAAAAATGACATCCAGCCAGTGGCAGGTGGAGCCTCTTCACCACCTACCAGCGACTGATACTTTCAAGTGTCATCAAAGTTCATAGAGAAGGTTCTGAGAAGGTTCTGCTGTGGAACACAGCGGCTGTCTCTGCAGGCGCCATGCGGCGTCCCGGCTCAGGTCACACGACGGATCCAATCTAAACTAAAACATCTGGTTCTAATCACAATCTGAAAACCAAAATGGTTTTTAGATTTGGGTTCCTGGTTTCATCAGGTGCTGACTCAGTGGCTTCCAGAGACTGGCCAATCAGGTGGAAGGGGAGGGGCATCTTAAAGAGACAGGGGCCTGACAGCTAGTTTCAGCTGTTTAACCTAGAGGCTGAAACAAAGATCAAGATTTCAAATGCAAAATAAAAATGTCTCTGCCTGGGAGCTAATGACAATAGAAACAACCATCAGCTGTTAGAAACACCAATGAGGAAGAACTTAAACTACTATAACATCCTTCATGTGTTGGCCCCGCCTCCCATGATGCCCCGCCCTGCCTGTTTAGTTATTCATCTTTATGATTGCTAGCTTGTTTTGGTTCTGCGTTTCCAGAACCGGGACACCTGTGGCTCAGAGATAAAGATTAAGTAAACACAAGGGCAGCAGTGGCAACACATTCAGCAGCCGCTAGCACGTTCAAATGCATATCATAGAAACCCAAATTATACAGCTAATAGTTCATAAAAGGAGTCACACAGCCCCACAACTGGAAGTCTGATTGAAACATTAAAAAGCGTTCAAATGTACAAAGATATGATGCTATAAATATCATTGTGAGAGTCCGATTGTACAAAGTTCTACGTTCTCCCGACGGTACAAAGCTGATTATAGCTTCAGAGACAAACAGGCTTAAAAGAGGCAGAATATCAAATTTGGCACCATCTGCATTTTGTTAGCTTGCAGCTAATAGATGTTGCCTTCCGTCACAGATTCTAACAACTGAAACCACCATAGAGCTGGAAAGCAGATAGAAAGCTGCAACCAATCAAAAGGCAGTGGAGCCTGAAGCTAAAACACTAAACACTAAATCCAGCATGCAGGAAACGAGTGATCTGTACAGAACATCATCACAGAGGAGGAAGAAGCACCAGCTCTCTACCAAGAACTCACACAGCTGCTTTATGCTCTCATGTTCTCAAACCTGACGGGTAAAGAAAGAAAAATCCCTGACTGAAACACGACGTGTCCATCTGAAATACAACCCATCCCTCTGAAACACTATGCGTTGATCTGAAACTCGACCTGTCGCTCTGAAACACTATGCATTGATCTGAAACTCGACCCGTTGCTCTGAAACATGACCCGTTGCCCTGAAACATGACGTGTTGATCTGAAACTCGACCCGTCGCTCTGAGACAGCCCGTCGCTCTGAAACACAACCTGTTGCTCTGAAACTCGACCCGTCGCTCTGAGACAGCCCGTCGCTCTGAAACACAACCTGTTGCTCTGAAACTCGACCCGTCGCTGAAACACAATGTGATGCTCTACAACACAAAGTAATGATCTGAAACAAGACCCGTCGTTCTGAAAAATGATCCGTCGCTCAGAAACATGACCGTTGGTCTGAAACATGACCGTTGCTCTGAAACATGATGTTTTGATCTGAAACACAACCCATTGCTCTGAAACACGACCCATTGTTCTGAAACACGACCATCGCTCAGAAACATGACCGTCGCTCTGAAACACGACCGTCGCTCTGAAACACGACCGTCGCTCAGAAACATGACCGTCGCTCTGAAACATGACCGTCGCTCTGAAACACGACCGTCGCTCAGAAACATGACCGTCGCTCTGAAACATGACCCGTCGCTCAGAAACACGACCCGTTGCCCTGAAACATGTGTTGATCTGAAACTCGACCCGTCGCTCTGAGACAGCCCATCGCTCTGAAACACGACCTGTTGCTCTGAAACTCGAACCGTCGCTGAAACACAATGTGATGCTCTACAACACAAAGTAATGATCTGAAACAAGACCCGTTGTTCTGAAAAATGATCCGTCGCTCTGAAACATGACCATTGCTCTGAAACATGATGTTTTGATCTGAAACACAACCCATTGCTCTGAAACACGACCCATCATTCTGAAACACGACCCGTCGCTCTGAAACACGACCCGTCGCTCTGAAACATGACCGTTGCTCTGAAACATGACCCGTTGCTCAGAAACATGACCCGTCGCTCAGAAACATGACCCGTCGCTCAGAAACATGACCCGTCGTTCTGAAAAATGATCCGTCGCTCTGAAACATGACCGTTGCTCTGAAACATGATGTTTTGATCTGAAAAACAACCCACTGCTCTGAAACAAGACCCATTGTTCTGAAACACGACCCGTCGCTCTGAAACACGACCCGTCGCTCTGAAACACGACCCGTCGCTCTGAAACATGACTGTTGCTCTGAAACATGACCCGTCGCTCTGAAACATGACCCGTCGCTTTGAAACATGACCCGTCGCTCAGAAACATGATCCGTCGCTCAGAAACATGACCGTTGCTCTTAGGGATGCACCAATACCGATACTGGTATCGGTATCGGGCCGATACCGATACTGATACAGATACCAGAAAAAAGCTAACCGATACCAGGTACCGATACCAGTTGCCTGTGGCTTCACTGGGACTTGTCATTTCTGTTGTAGTTTTCTATATTGACCAATAGGGGAGCTGTTTCAAACATTGTGAATGAAAGCAGAAACAGGCTCACACCTGAAAATGCAGAGATGACTATTTACATCAAAAAGAACCTGCTGCTCATGTTTCCCAAAAAAGCCTGTATTCCAATTCATTGCATTTTTGTGTGTGGTACAAGTATCGGTATCGGTAATCGGTAATCGGTATCGGCGAGTACTCAGATCCAAGTATCGGTATCGTATCGGTTTGGAAAAAAGTGGTATCGTTGCATCCCTAGTTGCTCTGAAACATGATGTTTTGATCTGAAACACAACCAATTGCTCTGAAACACGACCCATCGCTCTGAAACATGACCGTCGCTCTGAAACATGACACGTCACTCTGAAACACGACCCGTTGCTCAAAAACATGACCCGTCGCTCAGAAACATGACACGTCACTCTGAAACACGACCCGTTGCTCAAAAACATGACCCGTCGCTCAGAAACACGACCGTCGCTCCAGGAACACGACCGTCGCTCTGAAACACGACCGTCGCTCAGAAACACGACCGTCGCTCCAGAAACATGACCGTCGCTCTGAAACACGACCGTCGCTCAGAAACATGACCCGTCGCTCAGAAACATGACCGTCGCGCTGAAACACGACCGTCGCTCTGGAACACGACCCGTCGCTCTGAAAAACGACCCATCGCTCAGAAACACGGCCCAACTCACAGTAGGGTTTACAGATCTTTCATTCTTAACACCACACCCACATCCAAAACCAATTCCTAACATAAATCTAGACGTTGTTTCAGACTTCATGTGAAAAAATAAATCATCATCAAATAAAGAAAAACAGTTTCCTCATTTCTGTTTCTATAATTCTCTGATCCAGTGAACTTTGGCACTTCTGGGACTCGGATCCTGTTTTTCTGACAGTTGGTGATTCTGACTGGTGAATGTGTCAGACACTCTGATTGGCTGTTTCATTTGTGTTATTCGAACAGGTCTGATATGCTGAATGGGCCAAACAGGAAACCCAGCGACGTGCTGACCAAAGGGCAAACTCCGCCTGCGTGGAACTGACAAAACTGCAGTTCCCCCCTCATCCACTAGGGGCTGGTTCCAGAAAGGAGCAAGTATCCATTGAGTCCCATGTTACCAATGCTAAATTCACAGCAGAAATAAACATGTTTACAGCCTGGTTCAAAAAACCATTCTAGGTTTAATAGGTCTAGTTTACAGTCATGACACCTCTGAGGGGGGTAGATTGTTTTTGCAACTCATTTGTTTAGATGTAATTAAAGCTCATATTTATGAACAATTAGGGGTGTGTCTACTTGATTGACAGGTAGCAGAAGAGTCATCGGTGCTAGCACATAGGCTAGCCTCCTGCTTGCTCCAGTGAAGGCCTCAGGCTCGGCCTCACGTTGAAAGTGTTACAGGTTAGAAGGCAGAGGGTGGCAGAGTCACTCAACCATGATTTTCTGGCTAAAAGCACCCGCCAAACACTGTTAGCTTCGGTTAGCTCAGTAACCTCGTAGCTACGTCGGCTCAAGGTTTGATGGGTGTCAATCATCTGCCCCCACCCTCACAGCCCCGCTCCCAGCTCCATTTTTGTATTTTCTGGGAGTGACGAGACACGTGATGCGGCCAAGATGGCGGCGGCAGGAGCCGCCCACTGGGCTTCAGTTCAGCTCTTCAGAAACCTTCGGGTGACGGCGCGGAGGGTTGGTTCATCTTATACATACAGTCATTGGTGCTGACGCATTTGAATTCAGTCAGTCAGGGACTATTTGTTCTTTCTTTTCACTTTTTCTAACTTTGTGCTCTTTAATGCCTTCCATCTTTGTGCCGTTCTGTCCCTCCCAACGAGAGCAGGCAGCTTGTTAAGAAATGTTGTTAGGTCTTTGTTGTGTGGGTGGGAGGAGAAGCAGGAGAAGTAGGAGAAGGAGGAGTGTGGCTGCTTGTGGAAGAATGAAGGCTGGAGACCACCTGAAGCTCCTCGAGCCAAAAGGAAGCAGAGAAACTTTTAATAAAATGTTGTGATGATCGGAGTCGAAGCTGCTGATTTGATTTTAGACCAAATTATCTCAACGTCATCACCCAGCTGTTACTATCAACGCTAATAAAACTTCACCCTACAAAGCCCTTTTGTCCCTCGTGGCTTCCTGTAGAAATCTAGTAGACCAGTTAGAATGTTTCTGAATAAAAACCATCGCCTGAAGTTTCCATTCCATAATAAACGCGGTTCCTGAAGCAATGTAACTGGAAACGACTACATGCTTCTCCAGGTTGGGGCACGCGTGTGCTCCTATCACAGCGTGGAGTCAAGGGGGCGTGATTCTTACTGCAGCCTGTAGGGGGCCATAAAGAGGCTAAAAGGAACCTTGGTTTCTCCTCCACTTGGGTTTTGTTCCAGAGTGAACCTCCACAAAACACGATTCAGTGAGTAGGAGTTTTATTTTAGAGCACATGCGTGGTGCAGCTGGTCCGCAGATGGGACCAGCAGGATGTTTAAAGTGATCTGATGAGCTGGATCTAGGGCTGAAACGAATAATCGAATAATTAGATTAAATCGATTAAAAAAATGTTCGACTTTTATTTTGAAAATCGACGCTTCGTTAACTTTCACTTCCGGGTTATACAGTCTTTTCCCGGTGTGACCTTCCGGTTGTTTAACTCTACAAGCACGCTTGTTCTGCATACTGCAGCTCCAACAGATCATAGTTAGCAGAGCAAGCAACAGGGCGAATGCAAAAGGGATGATGACATCCAGAGAAAACCCCAAAACATTTCCAAAGTGTGGGAATATTTCAATCTCAAGCCAATAGAAAAGATCGCTAGCTTAGCGCTAAGCTAACGTAGCGCTAAGCTAACGTAGCTAAGTGGCTAAGCTAGTGGTTCACAACAGCACCATCTCCACATCCCAGGACCTCAACACAAAGCATCTAGGTGCTTTATGCATCAGCTGCAGATCTAAGACAAGGTTTGTGCTTTAAAGTTTAAATGAAGATAAACTGAGTATCACCAGATATGCTAACAGACTGAGAAATATTTAGCCACCACTCCTAAAAGTCCCAAGTCAGCATGAGACTAAAATGTTTGCTTTTCAGCTTTCTTTTTGCATGCATGTTTTTAATTTTCAGTTATAGTTATTTGTAACATTGCAGTGTTATCTTTAGTGCAGAAAGGAAAAACATTTAAATGGATATTAACTGTTTTGGAGTTTAATTATATTAAAATAAACACCATTGTTAGCTGGTAAACTACATTTCTTTTCTCTATCTTTCATCAGCTTCAATTGACAGACTGGCCTGGGCAAATCCATCCTTCTCAGCTGAACATGCTGCTGAGTTAAAGACAGCAAATGAAAAGGAGCTGAATAAAAATAAATGTTGTTATAGAAATATACTGGCTGACTTGTTTTTCACAGCTAGTATTGCTCTGTTTATATGTTTTACAGTATTATCGAAGATAAGGAAATATAGTCTTATCCGATTATTCGATTAATCGATCGATTACTGTGGCAAATTAATCGATTACTAAAATAATCGATAGCTGCAGCCCTAGCTGGATCCCTCCACTGATCACATCATCAGTGCAGAGATCCAGATGTCTTCTTCAGAACCCGTCTGCAAACAGAAGAGCTTCAATCATTATTAGAGGCTTTGAAAAAATGTAATTATAAAAAGTTAAGATGCTGATTTGTTGAAGAAACGTGAGATAATTGGTCTGAAAATGATCAGTTACTATGGCAACTCAGAAGCTGGACACAAGTGTGAAGTAGTGATGCGTTACTTTAACAGCAGCAGAGGAACATAACATTGCTCCGACTACACAACCCAACGTTATTATTGACTGGTTCAGTCAGGTCAGACCTCTGCACATGCTCAGTAACGGCTAACGGCGGCCCTCTGCTTCCAGGGCTAGAGACAGGCTCTGGCCAGAGGGGGGCGCTGTGGTTGGGAGCATGAGAGACAAGGGTGCTGCACAGGTGTGTGTGTGTGTGGGGGGGGGGGGGGGGGGGGGGGGGGGGGGGGGTTCATGCCCTGTGTCTCCTCCTCCAACTTCTCAAATAAAATTCTGAATGGTTGGTGTCAGACGCCTGGTCAGCTGGTCAGCTTGTTGCCAAGGTGACGGCCGCCCCATCGGGGGTCCACCCACTCTGGAACAGGAGGTTAGCTAGGACAGGATGAGAAAAGACCACAGATTAATTATATGAAATCAAAGAACTGGTGTTGGATGCTAAAGCGCCCCCTGCTGTGCAGGAGTCAAAGACCTGCAGCAGTGCATTGTGGGGCTTTGCTTTCATCATCATGTCCACTGCTCCACATGATGCACAAATGTTATTCAGGGCCCCACACAAACACTTGGTTTGGAATAACAAATTCATTAAATATAAGAATAAATCCATATACTATGAACAATGGTCTCAAAATAATATAAATTATGTTTCTCAACTGATTAATAAAAAATGGTCTGCTGTTTACATATACCGAATTTCTCCAAACGTTTAACATTCCTATTTCAGTGAAAGACTACTCTATAGTTTTTGATGCAATTCCTGCTGGTTTTATTAGACTATTGCAAAGTAACAAGAACCAAATTTACGGCTATCACCAAAAATAGATCTTTCAATTCATGGAATTTGTATTCTGGACAAAAAGTGTAATAATACATTTTTTAGATATATTATTCATTCACAAAGGATACCCAAATGTCAGTTCCATTGGAACAATACAATAACTAGTATAAACTGGTTGAAAATATGGACTATGGCTGATAAATATATGCTCATCAACAAAATTAAGGAAGTACATTTTAAAATAATTCATCAAATATATCCAACAAAACATTTCTTAAAAAATATAGAAAAGATATAGATGATTCTTGTACTTTCTGTAATTCAGCTACTGAGACAATTACACATTTATTTTTGGAATGTATTTTTGTTAAATACTTTTGGTATGAGGTGGAACATATAACGTCACTGTGCCTTGATAACGAAATTAGACTACATTTAAGAGACATTAATTTCCTAAGAGAAAAAATAGACTTTGTTAAATCTCACTTATTGTTAATTTGTTGATTTTATTTGGGAAATTTCATATTCATAAGTCTAAGTGGTCCAATATAAAGCCCAATGTGTACAGATTTAAGACTGAGATGAGAATCTATTTTGATACTTTAAAACATGTGAATTGTCTGAAAGCTACCAGAACCTTAAGTTATGTTGAAGCCTGTATCTCAAAAGGAATATTTTTGTAAAAAAAGAGGAAAATACCCTTTTCTTTTTTCTTTCTTTGATTATTTTGTTAGGTATGTTCTAAATTCTTGTTCAGGTTTGTGACGTTAAATAATCTGTTATTATAAGATATGCGTGTATGTAATAAGAATATGTGTATTTGTAATACATGATTTTTATTGCTAAATAAAACAAAAAAAAAACAAAAAAAACCCAAATGTTATTCAGGGGCCACAGAGCTTCCTGTTTCCTGTTCATGTCAAACAAAAAGGTTCAAACGCATGGACCGTCCGTCTCACAGAGCATCAAGAAAAAACTAAACATGTTTTACTTTTATGAGAACTGAGCCACGCCTGTCTGAGTCAGAGGACTCCAAAGTGCTTTACCCTACACCCATTCACACGCTGGTGGTGATGAGCTACATGTAGCCACAGCTGTCCTGGGGCAGAGTGTTTACATGTTTCCCTTCTTCTCCATTCCTTCAGCCATTGTGCATATCCTGTTTATATTCCATCTGCTTCACTCCCACCAGTGTTTGTTTACTAGTTGTGTTGCTACAAGCTAACCGGAACAATGCTGACATGAAAGGACGCGTGTCGCCACCTGCTGTACCAGAGTGGAACGAGCTTCATTTGAGAGGTGGGTTTTCTAACGTGCATGTAAACCAGGATAAAGACTCCCAGCTTATTACCATGAGATCGACCTGGATCCACTTAGATGTTGATACTGCGCCTGTCACCGCACTGGCTCACCACCACCAGCAGGAAAGGAGGGTTAAGTGTCCTGCCCAAGGACGGAGCCGGGATCAATCCGGCAACCCTCTGATTACTAAACAAGCCGCTCTGCTGCTGATGCCTCGAGTTTCTGACTCTATCCTGTTCCACCTTATCAGTGACCAAAGGTGCAACATCAACACGTTTTGATTTACCTTTAAACATTTGATTGTTGGAGAAGAATAAAAACCGTAGGTAAGGAACACATCTTATAACGTGTCTAAACCAGGGGTAGGCAAGCCACTGTCCAGCATGTTTTAGAGGTTTCCCTGCTTCAACACACCTGATGTAATCAGCAGGTGATTAACAGGCTTCAGGTGTGTTGAAGAAGGGAAACAACTAAAACGTGCTGGATAGCAGCTCTCCAGAACCAGGCTTGCCTACCCCTGGTCTGAACAATACAAATGATGAAGTTCTTTGCATTAAGTCCCTCTCATTTAAAAGGAAACCTTCCAGAATGAGCCGTTTCAGGGCCGTCACTTTAGGAAAACAAGCTAGAGTTGGCCACGCCCACCCACCCCCACTCAGGCTGCTATAAGCTGAGCAGCTCTGATATCTGGGAGGGGCCCAAGCCTCATTTACACTGGGTGTGGAACTGATGCAGATCGGAATCTGGACAGATTTACAGTGACGGGATCGAGCGTGGAACGGTTCTGTAAAGTTGCTCACGAGTTCACGCGATAACAACTAGAGGAGCCTCACTGTCATGATGCAACACAGCTTTTATTTTGAAATGCACCGGATGCTCCTCACTGAAACACTTGTCATTTCTCTAACGTCATGAGGACCCGCATGCGGCATCTGGAAACAACAGAAACCACGTGGAAAGACTGCCGCTCCGCTCCACAGCAGCAGCTCTCTGTGACACGAGAGGTGGTTCTGGTCTCATTTACGCTTAGAGACGGCTTGTTTTAGACACAGAAAACACATGGGCAGGTTTTACCAGGTTTATAGAGGCAGCGGGGCCCCTTGGCAGCATCGATGGTGACGTTTATACATTTCTGCTTAAATGAACACTTTGGGTTAGAACTGAGGCTCTGGTCCGGCCCGCCGCTCCTCCTGATCTTACTTGTTGAGGGTGGAGGGGGAGCCTGAGCGGTGGAAGTGGACAATCTGCCACTTGCCATCACGGCGGTGCCACACCCGGGTCTCCTCTGATTGGGCGGTCCGAGGCGTGCCGTTGGAGTCGATGTACTGAGTCACTCTGATGTAAGCGATGCAGGCGGCCTCGTCACCCACCAGGTGGATGTGGGGGTTCAGGATGGTGGTGTGGACTGGCTTACTGTTCTTAGACCACACTGCCCCCCCACCACACACACACACACACACACACACACACACACACACACCCACACAGGTTACCTGAGAAAATGAGCACAAGTTTCTAACGACATAAAACTCTAGAACCAGACTCTACTCACAGTTTTCAAAATAAAAGCGATGAAAGTCCAGTCCTTCCACCAAGTTCCCCAAAGCCTCGGGTTCGAAGGCCGTCACAGCCGGGTCGCACATCTTACTGGACAGACAAGATAGAAGGTCACAGACAGCAAATAACCTGTCCCCAGAGGCGTGGGATGAGTTCTCTGAAAGCACAAACCTTTGGAACGATAAAATAATGATTAACTGTTTTATAAAGGTGGATTAGAGAGATTTTCTAGAGCATCTTTAGCCACATGACTTGAAATGTGTAACGGATATCAAGGTACCAGAGTCCACGACCCGCTGACAGGAGAACAAGCTGAAAGAACGCTGCTGGTTTCCTTGGAGAACAAATCAATTATCATAACAGTCAATAGTTTATAATTCAGTATTCTACTGAACATATTCTAATGTGTACAAGAAACATTAATGTTGGTTCTTTACCATAAACCAATAAAATCTATTCTTCCTCTAGTCATTACTGAACTTTAAACACACGTCTAGTCACCTGTTATGACTCTGAGCCTCTAAAAGCATCAGAAATGTTCTTTAGGCTTTCATCTGTCCCAGGAGCCCTGATCCAGGCCATTCTAAACCCCCTAAACCAGCCTTGCTGTGAAAAGAGCTGTTAGCTCCTCCCACTTGGCCAGGACATGAATATGATAATGAGCTGCTTGCTGATTGGTTGGTTTCCACAGAAGGCCTCAGACACTGGAGACATGCAGGTTTGAGGAGGCGTGGCTCCCCCTAGTGACGTGTTAAGGAAGGTTTTCTCAGATCAGACGTTTTTCTCGTCTTTTTCAACTTTCTAATTGACATAAAAAGTAGGTCACACACGACTTTGACTCTGGCATGCTGCTGTTGACCACCCAAGCTGTCTTAGTCAACAACAACAAGGAAATGTTGGTTTATGTTCTAGCTCCTCTTTAATAAACATACATTTAACCTGAGTTTATCATCAATACACATTTGAACCATTTTCTTAATTATGCATTAAATCACATTTTAAACTGAAACAATCATGTTTAGAAAAACAAACGTAAAACCAGAGCGACCAACTACTTCAGTCTGACTTCAACGTATCAGACATGATGTTCCCCATCCATCCATCCATCCATCCATCCATCTATGCATCCATCCATCCATCCATCTATGCATCCATCCATCCATCCATCCATCCATCCATCCATCCATCCATCCATCCATCCATCCATCCATCCATCCATCCATCCATCCA
>SSNS01000396.1:166518-241141 GCA_006937985.1 Aphyosemion australe | reverse complement strand
GATGGAGGCAAAAGGGTTACAGTATGCAGTGGAGGGATATATTAGTGTCGGCTCCGCTGAGCGAAGCGTAGCAGGGAACAAGGAGTTGGGAGTTTGGGAGAAGGTCCGGCGTCCGGGGACGCGTGGATCCGAGGAGCGGTGGCGGTGACGCGGTGTCCCTGTGAGCTGTCAGCTGATCTGAGCTGCAGGCAGCTCTAACGGAGAAAAGCTCCCGGCGCTCTGCATCGCTCAGTTTATCATCTCAGCTGAGTCTGTTTATAAAATGTAACTTTTTATGCCCGTGTTTATTTTCATGTTTAGTTCCCGGCCGGAGCTCGGCATTAATTCATCACGTGATCATGACACCACCCGCTGTTGCGCCAAGGCTTAATGTGCGTTCATAAGACACACGGTTGAGGTAATATTACGCTGATTTGCCGGCACGGTGTGTCTTATCTAAAAGGGTCTTGGATAGTCTGGGAGGCGGAGCTCCGCCCAGCCGCGGGCGGGGGGAGCACTCATGCTGCTGGTTGAGCTGGATGAGGAGGTTCTGAAGGGAAACGAAGGAGACACGACTACTATCGAGGCTAATGCTTAGTAGTAAATTAGGCTTAGCTTCATCATTTTGTTTGGAGCTGTCGGATAGTAACGGTTGCTATGATGTGTGATTGGACAATAGCTGTTCTGGGGGCGGGGCTGGCAAAAGGCTAAGGGCGTGCTGCAGCGCCCTCAGTGCCCCTACTTCCCACGGCCTTCAGGGTTACAAGAAATAACTTCTGGGTCACTCCTGTTTACGATCTTTACAAAACACTGATGCATTTAGCTAGCCGAACGCTGGTGCGGCTGTGTTAGCTCGGCGCAGACTCGGCAAACTCACGGGCTCAGAGTGTAAACAGTACGTCCTTCGTTTGTTTTGAAAGGAGAAACGACAACCCCCAGCTGGCTGAGAAGGAAATCTGTTTCAGAGTAACCTTCCTTTCAACATGATTAGACTGTTTTGTGATTATTTCACTGTAGAATTCTTACATATTCATCTTTTAAGGCAACAAACTGACAGACAGCTCTGCCAGCTGACAGAGACAATAACACCATCACAAACAGACGTAAAACAACTCCTTACATGAAACTTATAAACAACAAACAGAAAGGAACATTTCGTCTTTTATGCTAGGTAGCTTCCTGTTCAGCTGCTCCAAACCAAGAGTGTGTTGATGGGGTGGGACAGTCAGAGGTTAGTTTGATGGAGCAGGAGCCAATCATTAAGAACAGGACGTTCACTGATTGGATGAGCTTTTTTCCAGGACTGTAAGTTTCAGAGGTGATTAAAATGACTTATTTTTAATAGATTTTATGATAATTTATTGGTTGCCATCAGTAAGGGGATGGCATGCCCCAGAAAAATATCTCCTACCACCTTTAACATGGTTAGAACCAAAGACTCAGTACCTTCAGGTCTCTGTGGACCACGCCCATTTGATGACAGTGAAGCACCGCCTCCAATATCTGCTGGATGCAGTGGCTGCAGAAAGGTCAGAGGTCACAAGTAGAGCAAAGCGGCTTTATGTAAGTATGCTCTTAACTGTGTGTGTGTGTTTTCTACCTGGCATCAGCTTCACTGTAATATTCTCTGGCTACGATATCTTCAAACAGCTCTCCTCCTGTGACTCTGAAACACAAAACATCAGCTTGAATAAAAACATAATAAATCAAAACATCAAATCAGCACAAGAAAAAACTCACAGGTCAAAGATCAGGTAGTGATGAGCCTCCTCTGAGATGCTGTCATGGAGACGAACTGAAGCACAAAAAAATCTTCAGGAATCATGATGTCCCATCATGCACCATAAAAGGATATCCCATGATGCATTTCAGCAACATGGAGATGATCCACACATCTGGATCTGAACTCATTCTGATCTTCACATGAAAAAAATATCTGAGCGACGTGAGACAGAACGAGTCATTCATGAAATAGTCAGGAAGTCACACACACCTGAAGTGACTTTCAAAATAAAAGACTGACAGTCATCTATCTGAGTGATCGATGAGACCAAGGCTCTGTCAGACAGCCGTTGATGCACCTGAGCAGGTGATATAGCTGCAGGAGCAGAAGCTTGGTATCTGAATCTGTTTTCTGCTCTTATTATATAACACCCCCCCCCCCCCCCCCCACACACACACACACACACTTAAAACACATGGCGCGCACATTAAATTCCATTGCTGCACTGAGTAGGAGTATTTCAAGAGAAAAGCCTGATTACTTCTTTCTGAGTGCTTTCACACAGGTGTGTGTGTGTGTGTGTGTGTGTGTGTGTGTGTGTGTGTGTGTGTGTGTGTGTGTGTGTGTGTGTGTGTGTGTGTGTGTGTGTGTGCGTGTGTGTAGGAGGATGGATGGTTTTAATGTCTTCACCTATGGGCACTATTGCCTAGCAACACAGGCACACATAGTTATGTAACACTGCTGGTATCTGCGGAGCATCACCTGCCTACACAGCTTTCTGATTGGTTGCTCAGCTCAGTTGCAGCCTGCTGATTGGCCCATTGATTCCATGTGAGGTCATATTTGAACATTTAATTGATCTTATTTCAGTCGGTATGTCTTCCTGGAGATCCTAAACTGCTTTTTCTGCTTCAGTCTCAGGTCTTTTATTGTGAAAATCTGATGAGGAGAAATACCTTTCACCTGACAGACTAGGTCTGAATTACAGGTGTAAGACCATCACACGTAGGGCCTAGGTCCAGGACCTGTAGAACACAGTTCTGGGACCTCATGTTCTCAAATGAACACAATAAAGAGGAAAGAGATCCACCCCGCCCCATTTTGTGTGAGTACCGAGTCCAGAATCCTGGTTCTGTGATGGTACAGGTTTGGATCAGAGACTTACTGGTTTTACTGGACCAGGTTTTACTGGACCAGGTCCAGAAACAGTCTATTCCTGTTTGCTCATGAGACCCATGAGGGTCAGGTTACTCACCAATGTTGGGGTGCTTTAGTAGTCGACAAATTCGAGCTTCGCGGTCCAACTTCTGATGATCTGTAACACACACACACACGCACAAGCACACACACACACGCACGCACACGCACACACACACACACGCACACACACACACTTTGAGATACCATGGAGTGATGCTAATCCAGTTTTCTGGAGATGTTTCAGAACTGTGCTCCCATCCACCTCGTCTTTACCCCTGAGCTGTACGCACCAACCCCTTTTATCTTGAACTAAAAACACACATCAGATCATGTTTTAACATGTTGACACCTGTTGATCCAGGTAAATCTCACATTTAACTGGAATGAGTTACTACATGGTTAAAAACACCTGACTGGTGCAGATGAGTAGGTGTGATGTTCAGACCCACATCCTGAGGACTCAGACTCTAATCCTTGGGTCATTTCAGGTCATCAGCAGTAGAAATGTTGAGAGCTCACGCTGCAGGTCCAGGTTAAAGGTTTGGACTAGCTAAAGTGGCACTAAAACCAGCTCACTGGAACACAGACAGGAAGATTAGAACCCGCTCCACCTGCTGCGGTCAGACGCTCTCTCACCCATGCTCTTTGTGTTTTCTGAAAACTGAAGGAAGAAACAGGTGTGTAACCGCTCAGGTGTGTTAAACAGCTGCAAGGACACTTTGTTATATAACAGTGTTGAAGCCCTACACACACACAGACACACTTTGACAACTTTGCAGGCCGTTGCTAGGCAACCAAAGGCAATCTGAGAACCAGAATAGTGATATGAAAAATTCCCAGAGAAGCATTCACAGCTCTACGGATTCTGTCAGTCTTCTGTGTGTGTGTGTGTGTGTGTGTGTGTGTGTGTGTGTGTGTGTGTGTGTGTGTGTGTGTGTGTGTGTCTTCGGCTATCACAAAAATGGGGGCTGGGGGGGCTCTTTTGCTGAAGCAGAAATGGATGGAACACGCACTAGCAGCTGTGACCCATGACACAAAGTTTAGCCCTGAGAGAGAATCTGCTTGTTCTGCCTCAACGTTTTAGGTTGCAGATTGGTCCAGTTGTCATATTAAATGAACAGGTGTGTTATAGCAGGTGTGTGTTAAACAGGTATGTGTTATAGGAAGTGTGTGTTGAACAGGTATGTGTTATAGCAAGTGTGTGTTGAACAGGTATGTGTTATAGCAAGTGTGTGTTGAACAGGTATGTGTTATAGGAAGTGTGTGTTCAACAGGTATGTGTTATAGCAAGTGTGTGTTGAACAGGTATGTGTTATAGGAAGTGTGTGTTGAACAGGTATGTGTTATAGCAAGTGTGTGTTGAACAGGTATGTGTTATAGCAAGTGTGTGTTGAACAGGTATGTGTTATAGCAAGTGTGTGTTGAACAGGTATGTGTTATAGGAAGTGTGTGTTCAACAGGTATGTGTTATAGGAAGTGTGTGTTCAACAGGTATGTGTTATAGCAAGTGTGTGCTGAACAGGTATGTGTTATAGCAAGTGTGTGTTCAACAGGTATGTGTTATAGCAAGTGTGTGTTGAACAGGTATGTGTTATAGCAAGTGTGTGTTGAACAGGTATGTGTTATAGGAAGTGTGTGTTGAACAGGCGTGTGTTATAGCAAGTGTGTGTTCAACAGGTATGTGTTATAGCAAGTGTGTGTTCAACAGGTATCTGTTATAGCAGGTGTGTGTTGAACAGGCGTGTGTTATAGCAAGTGTTTGTTGAACAGGCGTGTGTTGTAGCAAGTGTGTGTTGAACAGGTGTGTGTTATAGGAAGTGTGTGTTGAACAGGTGTGTGTTGTAGCAAGTGTGTGTTGAACAGGTGTGTGTTATAGGAAGTGTGTGTTGAACAGGTGTGTGTTATAGCAAGTGTGTGTTGAACAGGTGTGTGTTATAGCAAGTGTGTGTTGAACAGGTGTGTGTTATAGGAAGTGTGTGTTGAACAGGTGTGTGTTATAGGAAGTGTGTGTTGAACAGGCGTGTGTTATAGCAAGTGTGTGTTGAACAGGTGTGTGTTATAGGAAGTGTGTGTTGAACAGGTGTGTGTTATAGCAAGTGTGTGTTGAACAGGCGTGTGTTATAGCAAGTGTGTGTTGAACAGGCATGTGTTATAGCAAGTGTGTGTTGAACAGGTGTGTGTTATAGGAAGTGTGTGTTGAACAGGTGTGTGTTATAGCAAGTGTGTGTTGAACAGGCGTGTGTTGTAGCAAGTGTGTGTTGAACAGGTATGTGTTATAGCAAGTGTGTGTTGAACAGGCGTGTGTTATAGCAAGTGTGTGTTGAACAGGTGTGTGTTATAGGAAGTGTGTGTTGAACAGGTGTGTGTTATAGGAAGTGTGTGTTGAACAGGTGTGTGTTGTAGCAAGTGTGTGTTGAACAGGCGTGTGTTGTAGCAAGTGTGTGTTGAACAGGTATGTGTTATAGCAAGTGTGTGTTCAACAGGTATGTGTTATAGCAAGTGTGTGTTGAACAGGTGTGTGTTATAGGAAGTGTGTGTTGAACAGGTGTGTGTTATAGCAAGTGTGTGTTGAACAGGTGTGTGTTATAGGAAGTGTGTGTTGAACAGGTGTGTGTTATAGCAAGTGTGTGTTGAACAGGTGTGTGTTATAGGAAGTGTGTGTTGAACAGGCGTGTGTTGTAGCAGGTGTGTTTAAACAGGAGAGTTCTATAGCAGCTGATGGTCTGTTATAGTGGATGGGAGTGTGAAGTAGGCATGTGTAAGTGCAGACACCTGGGTGTGATCTTAGTTTCTCACCTCTGGCAGACAGTTTTTTGGTGTTAATGATTTTGGCTGCAAACTCCTGACCCAGTAGAACCTTTACACAGCGCCGCACCACTGAAAACGCTCCCCTGGAAACAAAGCAGGAGGAACCAATCAGCAGACACATCAAGTCAAAGAGGGAGAGATATAGGGAGCCAAAGGCTCCTCCCCTTCCGGTCGGCTCATGGGTCCCTGAACGAAGCAATGAAAACTGATTTTCTGGTCCGCTCTGCCTCACGCCCTGAATCACACACATGTTGTACTTCAATTTAAATGACAAATAATTATGTGAATTTTGTCTGGTAAGTAATCTGAGATTAATTAGTTTATAAAAATGTATAATTAAAAAGACTACAAATGAGACGTGTCATCTGTGACGTCACAGCAGAATCTCTCCTCCCCCAGCGTAGCTACTACTGACCACATGACCAGATTTAGAGTGGTTTTCTCCACGTTTAACGCTGCTTCTGTCGTCCTGGAAGGATTCAAAGCTCTTCTCTTCTCCGTGTCTGGTTTGACATCAGTTTGGACGAGCATTTGTAGTCCTCTATGTGTTTTCACACAAAACCTAAAGTAACTTTTGCTGCCTGTCTAAAATCAGCGTTTTCTTGGCATCAAAATGTTTTTTTAAATTCAGACATCATGTGTTAAATCCACGGCACGAATCAAACAGGATCAGAAAATAACTCAGCGGCTCATAGACTCCCATTCATTTTTTTGGCAGTTGGGGACCCATGGACAGGAAGTTGATGGGTGTGGCTTAGGCTCCCTATTACAGCCTATTTTTGATGACACGCCAGATGTATTCTGGGAAACTGAGTTTTAGAGTTGAAGCTTTTAGGCGGCAGAGCACCTCATCACATTTTCTTTTGTTTAACAAAAGCTAGACCAGAAAACAAAACCCAAACCCAACAGAACCTCCTTCAGCAGCTGGAACCCTCCGTCTGACCTCATCCGCCTCTCACATGGATCTGGTTCTGGAGGAGTTCTGGTCCACTCTTCTTCACGTTTGCAGCTCTCTGAACGTCCCACCACAGCTTTCCAGTCAGGTTCTGGTCTGGACTCTGACCGGACCTCTACAGCACCATCGTTCTGTAGTAGACCTGTTGCTGGATCACGGTTCTGATTTATTATCCAGTTTGATCCAAGTGTCAGACAGATGGCCTCACATCAGATTCCAGAGGACTTCTCGGTGGACTTGGCAGGACCAGCCCCACCATACTACATCTGGAATCTTCTGTTGGTGCTGCAGTGCACTCTGGGTAAATACCTCCAAAAACTAAAAGACTAAATTATGACGAATGTTGATCGACTTTTTTTTTTGATGAATCAAAGATACAACGAAAATTGACAGTAACAAAAATGTATTCAGAAAACGGAAAGATGAGAGAATGGAAAAAAGAACCAGTCAGCAAATGGAACCGGTTGGACTAGACGAGAAAAGAACCAATCAGAGTCCGGAGCCGGCCGTTGTTTGAACAAGCTACCGCTAACATTTGAACAATTTATGTCTGAAAGGAGAAAATGTCCACGGCTGGGAGGAAAAGCGTTAGATGTGAGTGCACATCCGGGATTTCCCTGGTCATAAAGGAGTTATGTGGTAGCAGCGAGCCAGGCCGGGCCGGGCCGGGCCGGGCCGGGGCGGGGGAGCTGAGCTGAACGCTAACGTTGTTTAATGGTTTTCGTGGTGCTGCTATGGCCGATGTTATCAGCATTCAGAAGAAGACAGAATGGTAAATGGTCTGTATTAGTATAGAGCCTTCTTAGGGTTCTACAACCCCCCAAGGCGCTTCACAACACAATCAGTCATCCACCCATTCACACACTGGTGGGGATGAGCTACGATGTAGCTACAGCTGCCCTGGGGTTCACTGACAGAGGCGAGGCCTGCCGAGCACAGGCGCCACCGGTCCTTCCGACCACCACCATCAGGCAAGGCGCGTTAAGTGTCTTGCCCAAGGACACAACAGCAGCATTCTATGGGGGGAGCCGGGATCGAACCTGCAACCTTCCGATTACTGGACAACCCACTCTACCTCCTGAGCTACTGCTGCCCCAGAAAGAAGTTATTGTTATTAAAACACTCCAAAGTGTGAAATGTGAATTTTTCATAGTTTCAAGTAGTTAACATTTCCTTTACACAAGTAGAAACTTATTGCATCAGAAGAAAAATACATTTATTCTAGTCGCTAAAATACGACTAAAATGAAAACTAATTGGATGACTAACTTGAATCAAAAGAATAAAACTCGTCATCTTCAAAGGTGTAGGTGGAGTCCTGGCCTGAAGAGGTGGCTCTCCTGTGTTGTTTAGTTTCTCCTATGTAAAGGTCGGGACAGTCCTCGCTGCATTGGACTGCATAGACGACGCCACTGAGCTCCTGTTTGGGTGTCTTGTCTTTTGAATGGCGTTGTCTATGCAGAGGAAACTAAACAACAACTACACAGGAGAGCCACCTCTTCAGGCCAGGACTCTGCAGTCCACCTACACCAGGGGGCTGTTCCACGAAGTGAGTTTAGAACATCGAGGCTTTCCTGATCAATCCCTGACTGACAAATCGCACCTCTTCACTCCAGGTGTCTTAGGTTCCACGAACGATGCTCAGGTGGATTCCATCCTCTCTAATTCAAGATAAGAGCGAGGCTCGTGCGTCCACAGGCAGACCCTGTTAATCGATGCTAGATAAATGAAAACGGAAGGAAAGGAAGCGACCTCGTTCTCCTCCCAGACGGAGCGAGAATGATCCATTCATGCCTACGAGGACTACAAAGATATCAGAACTAACGTAGAGACCACCAGCTGCTTGGTTAAAGCTCTGTAGCTGGAGCTGTTCAGTTACAACGCTCAGCGTCTACATGTTTCCATGGCGACGCCGGAAGTCCGCATCAGCTCTAATTCTCCACATATGTTATTGGAGTTTTCCTCATTAATGAGTCGTTTTCATGTTGGGTCCCAGAGTCTGGATGTGTTTAGACTGGAGGACTGTGTTGTTGCTGAGCAGCTGTGAGTTTTAACAAGATACGTTCGTGGAGGTCACGTGACCCCAAAGTTAACGCTGTCAATGGTCACAAATCCACATTTAGCTCTCATGTTACACACCAAGGAGAAAACATCACGTATGTCATTTAAATCAGATGTTAGCGTGTTTGCCACGTGTGACCAGAGGACAAGCTGTTAACATTTATAGTCACATCAATAAAGCATTTCCTTTTACATGCATTATGGTACCAGTGTAAGGGACTTTAAGGCTATTTAACATCTTCATGAAGAGGACAGCGTGTTGATTCTGTGGGTCCATCCCAGACAACTGCTGATATATAATTATGGTTATTACTAATGCTGACATCAGGAGCAACATCAGTGGAATGAAACGCTCCTGCTGCAAATGAAGATTAAATACAAACATGTTAGGCTGTAAATCCAATTAGAACTCAGTTTTAAAAGTTTAAACTCCACGTTTATTAATAATGTAGCCATCAGAAACAAAGCTGCAGCTGCTGCTACCGCTGTGGGCCAGAGGTGGCGCTAATGCACCACTTTGTTGTTGCCAGCCACCGACAAGAAAAAGGGACGGTAACGTGCCTCTTTCAATCATATTCACCAAGCATCAGTAAGCCTAGCTGCTAGCCTGCCACGGAGCAGGTTTGTTCTCCAGCATGTGTTACCATGGTGAATGGGAGGGGCTTCAGGCTAGACACATTTTTCGAACTGAATTTGGGGAAATTAAAGCAGATGTCCGGAGTGTTTCTTTTATCCAATGGCACCATCTAGTGGCTGACAAGCATATCACACCAAAAGTCATTTGCTTCGGTTTCTTGTTTATGAATGTGCTTCTGTAGCCGACAAACAGAGCTAAAACACGTTGCTTTACAAGTATTATTCTGTCATGTTTTAAAGAATTACTTGTCCGTGAAAAGTTCATCAACTCTGCATCAGCCGAGGTGCAGTACTTCCTTAAACGCTGGAGCACGTAACCTTCCTTCTCCGTTTATCGGCGGGCAGCAGAGGACGGTGTCGCCCTCTGCTGCCCGCGCTCTCCTCGCCAATGACACAGTCCCATGCATGATCCAATGTGTAGCCCATCGTCTCTGTTCATGGTTGTGTCCACGTCTCCTTATTACAATGGCTTCCTTGATCCAGCTTTTGTATTCATGTTGTTTGGTGTTTATGATCCTTGTTCTGGATAAACGGAGAAGGAAGTGCCGCTGCCAATGGCGGCTAGCTCTGAGGAAAACCGCAGCGGTGGTGGAAACAGCAAGAAAAAGGTAAAAACAACCAAGTGATGCAGTTAGAAGAAACACACAGAATGAACGCACAAAAGATGTTAAAAGACGTATTGCTTACATTTTAACACACTACATGATAAGACAATCACTTTTACAGATTTCTGAAAAATCATACATAATTCCTGAAAGGGGAAAACTCCGGACAGCCGCTTTAAACAGAGAGCCTGGGTTATGGGATTAGCTCGCTTCGTGGAATAGCCCCCTGAAGGACAAGGGACACACTGAAGATGAACAAGTACACATTCTTGACAGGGAAGATAGATGGTTTGAAAGAGGAATAACAGAAGCTATCTATGTCAAACGGGAAAAACCTTCATTAAATAGAGGAGGAGGCCTCAGGGTTCACCTTTCCAGCACCTATAATGCAGATTTACACCTAATTCCAAAATAGTTTCAGTCTAGGTCCTGCCCTCCTGCATCTAATCGATACGACCATTCTAACACAGTAGGTCTTAATGACATCAACGACTCCTCGAGGGGTATTCATAGGTAGTTTCAGTTTGTTAAGAAACAACTGACGGCTACAGTTTATAAGCTTGACTCTCCCTTATTCCGGTCAGAATTGACACAGCAGACGTGAAGGGGACACAGCTAACATGTCCCCTTCACGTCTGCTGTGTCCCCTTCTCATCCTCGGATGAGAAGTGAAACGTCTTCAAGAAACCAAAGAAGTCCAGTTGCCTTCAATCGAACGGCTTTGGATTACCATGACCTGGATGACTGAGAACCTTTACCAGCATACAAGCTGAGTAGAAACATGAAACATGTAGAATAAAGAGGGAACAATCACACAGAAGCTCTGCCTCTGAGATGGAGGACAAGATCCCCTCCCTCCTGTTGATACGATGGACCAGGAACTGGGGGCACTGGTTTCTCTGGGAGGAACAGGAAGCTGAGTTTCAGCCGAAAGTGTTTCTGATGAAAGCTGCATTCTGCCACCCACCATCACATTATGTAAGAGACCTGGCATTAAGTGTGTTACTCTGAGAGTGTGTGTGTGTGTGTGTGTGTGAGAAAGAGAGAGTGGGTGGATGGTGAGTGGGACAGGTCAGGAAGGCGCTTCACTCCAGCATTGTGTTTATCCAGCTGTTCTTTGTGATCAGCAGCTAATCAATAATCTATAAATGATCAAACCTCTCTGCTCAATATTACACTAATCATTTAGCCTTCGTGTTACCATGGTAACAGTCTGCTCATCAACTTACTGAAATCATCACATAAAAACAAGTTTTGCCCAATAAAAGAGCAGAGAGCTCATTTGTTCCTAATATATGCATGCATAGGTACACACACACACACACACACACACACACACACGCAGGAAAACCTTTCATCTTAATATTTTATTAAATAATAAATGATCAATAATAATAATATTTCACAAATAAAAACAAATGAAAAAACTTATTTTACAAATCAAAGTGACGATGAGGAGGAAGAGGATGAAGGTGAAACTTACTTCCCCAGTTCCTCGTACAGCTGATACTCATCAGAGAATCGTGTGCTGATGACCGTTGCCATGGCGACCTGGCAGGGTGAGGGTCAGGGGACTTCCTGTCGTCTTCCTTTGATGATGATGATGATAGAAAAAAGGAGTTAGACACGTCCGTCTGTCTGAAGAGGTGGAGGAGAAGAGCTTGGCTCCTGATGTAGGAGAGGAGGAGGAGGAGGTGGTGGAGGAGGATGAAGGGTGAGAGCAGTGAGGAAGAGTGTTGTCTCTGTGTCTGTGAGCTGATCTGCAACTCAGGAACTGAGACAGCATCGCTTTGAGAGACTTAGTCCATCCACCCACTCCTCCTTCAGCCAATCACAGGCCAGGAAACACACACAGCCTCACCATGGCAACTGCATCTTCCGACTGAGCTCCAGCAAGAAACGCCTCATAGAGAAACCAGAACCAGTACCAAGACCAGTACCAGAACTGATACTGCAAGTGGTACTGGGGTTGAGCAGCTGGCTCGGACACATCCAGGTTTTTAGGAGGACATGGGAGACCAGAGGAATCAGGGAGACCAGGAGGACTAGATAGACCAGAGGAATCAGGGAGACCAGGAGGACTAGGGAGACCAGAGGAATCAGGGAGACCAGGAGGACTAGATAGACCAGAGGAATCAAGGAGACCAGGACGACTAGGGAGACCAGAGGAATCAGGGAGACCAGGAGGACTAGGGAGACCAGAGGAATCAGGGAGACCAGGAGGACTAGATAGACCAGAGGAATCAGGGAGACCAGGAGGACTAGGGAGACCAGAGGAATCAGGGAGACCAGGAGGACTAGATAGACCAGAGGAATCAGGGAGACCAGGATGACTAGGGAGACCAGAGGAATCAGGGAGACCAGGAGGACTAGGGAGACCAGAGGAATCAGGGAGACCAGGGCAACTAGGGAGACCAGAGGAATCAGGGAGACCAGGAGGACTAGAGTCCAGAGGAATCAGGGAGACCAGGAGGACTAGGGAGACCAGAGGAATCAGGGAGACCAGGGCAACTAGGGAGACCAGAGGAATCAGGGAGACCAGAGGAATCAGGGAGACCAGGAGGACTAGATAGACTAGAGGAATCAGGGAGACCAGGAGGACTAGGGAGACCAGAGGAATCAGGGAGACCAGGAGGACTAGGGAGACCAGAGGAATCAGGGAGACCAGGAGGACTAGATAGACTAGAGGAATCAGGGAGACCAGGAGGACTAGGGAGACCAGAGGAATCAGGGAGACCAGGAGGACTAGAGTCCAGAGGAATCAAGGAGACCGTTTAACTCTACCTGTGAAGGGATTTTGGACAAAATTGCTCCTGTCAGACCTTTCCGCCGTAGGCCAGTGTCGGAGCCATGGCTTAATGAGCATACACGTGCTATTAGGCGTGACTGTCGTGCAGAAAGAAGATGGAAGGACAGGTTACATGTATCACTACAGATATTGAGGAGTTGTCTCCTCTCTTATCAGACAGCCGTTAAGGCAGCAAAAACTGCTTACATGTCAAACTTGGTTTCCTCTAACTATCATAGGCCTCAAGTACTTTTTAATGTGCTTAACAGAATTGTTAATCCTTGTGGAAAAACTGGTGTTGTACCTTCTAAGAGCCTGTGTGATGATTTTCTTTTATTTTTCTCTGACAAGGTTGCTAACGTGAGGTCCTCTGTGCCTTTAGCTTCTGACACAGACCCTAGTGTTTGTTCTGCATGCTCTGCTGTCTTTGAGCAGCTTGAGCCTGTCTTTCTAGATGACCTTCATGATGTGGTTCACCAATTGAAGCCATCCTATTGCCCTACTGACTTTATACTGCCTAGCCTTTATCGAACTCTGTTTGACACAATGGGCCCATTTATTTTGAGGATAATAAATTCCTCACTTGTTACTGGTTGTGTCCCAGACTATTTTAAAGGTGCCACAATTCAGCCATTGTTAAAGAAGCCCAGTTTGGACCCAACTGTGCTGTCAAACTATAGGCCAATCTCAAAGCTTCCTTTTCTTTCTAAGGTGCTAGAAAAGGTTGTTTATTTACAACTCCTGGAATATGTTGAGTATAACGGCATAACTGAGAAGTTTCAGTCAGGTTTTAAACCACGCCACAGTACTGAATCAGCACTTCTTAGAGTTTTTAATGACCTGTTTTTAACCACAGACTCAGGAAATATTGCAGCTCTTTTTTTGTTTGATCTGACAGCTGCTTTTGACACTGTAGACCATGGTATTCTGCTCTCTCGGCTAGAAACCTACGTTGGTCTCAAGGGCACCGTCCTACAATGGTTCCGGTCATATCTGTTTGGCAGGTCGTATCGTGTGGAAGTTGGCCCTTTTAGCTCTGACTATTCTCCTCTCAGCTGTGGTGTGCCCCAAGGTTCAATTCTTGGACTGGCTCTTTTTGCACTTTATTTGCTGCCTCTGGGTTCCATTTTCAAGAAGCATAAAATTGCTTTTCATTGTTTTGCAGATGATCTGCAAATTTATCTGCCATTGCAAGTAGGAGCTGACTCTCTTGCATCACTGACTAATTGCTTGAATGATGTTAAGCAGTGGATGGCCCTCAACTTCTTGAAATTAAATGATGACAAAACTGAAATTGTGGTTTTTGGTTGCCCAGGATCTCCAGAGGCTGTTTCTCACCTTGTGGGTTATTTGGCACCTTACTGTAAACCCCATGTTAAAAACCTGGGTGTGTTTATTGATGGCTCTTTTAAATTAACAAGGCAAGTCAGTGCAGTGGTTCAGTCCTGTTTCTTCCATTTGAGACAGCTTGCTAAGGTGAAACCCTATCTCCCACCGAATATGTTTGAACAGGTGATCCACCTTTTTATTTCCTGCAGACTTGATTACTGCAACTCCTTGTACTGTGGTCTTGAGCAGTCGTCCATTCACCGGCTTCAATTGGTCCAGAATGCAGCTGCTCGTTTAATAACACACACAGGACGTAGGGAGCACATCACCCCAGTGCTGGAGTCCTTGCACTGGCTTCCCGTATTTTATAGGATCCAGTTTAAACTTCTGTTGTTTGTTTTTAAGTCGCTGAATGGTTCTGCCCCTTCTTATCTATCTGAGTTTTTAGAAGTTCATGCCCCTCCAAGAGCCTTGAGATCTGGCACTCAGAATCTTCTGGTGGTCCCTAGAACGAAGCTGAAGTCCCGTGGTGATCGGGCTTTTTCTGTGGCAGGCCCCAGACTGTGGAACAGACTTCCTGCAAATGTTAGGGCTGCTCAGACTCTGAGTCATTTTAAGATTTTGTTAAAGACGCATTTTTATGAGCTGGCTTTTAATTAGTAACAATGAGGTGTTTTTTTTTTTTTTACCTCTTTTAGCCTTGTTTTGCATCATTTTAGGTTGTCCATGATGGTTTTTATCAGGGATTGTCCTGGACATTTTGATTCATTTATTTTAATCTTACTTTATATTTTAATATAGTCGCTTTGTTTTATTACATTTTTTAATATTTTTAACTCTTTTACTGTGATTTGTTTTTATGCTGTGAAGCACTTTGGTCAGCAACTGCTGTTTTAAATGTGCTATATAAATAAACTTGACCTTGACGTTGAGGACTAGAGAGACCAGAGGAATCAGGGAGACCAGAAGGACTAGAGAGACCAGGGGCCTCCTCTTCCCTCTGTCCTTTTACAACAACAGTTGTGTTAAAATGCTCCCAAGGTTTCAGCAGTTTATTCAGCAACATGTTTGATCCCTCAAAGAGATGTTTCACAGTGGAGATGCGTGATGAGCACTGCCCTGTCCCCTACACGTCTGCCGTGTTCCCTACACCAGTGTTCCCCAACCCTGGTCCTCAGGGCCCACTGTCCTGCATGTCTGTGAGTTAGTGAGTTAGTACCTGCTAGCCACCTGCTAGCCACCAAAGCTGCAACTACTAACCAACTAACCAACCATAGATGACTGGTTTGGATCTAAATAAACATTTTACATATCAGCCCAATAGCTACAATTAGTTGACTTACATTTAAACTGGAAATCTGCCCCTGAAGTAGCTGCTGCCGGCTCCTGATCACATCTGTTTGAAAATACCGCGCTGCATTCTGGGAAATTTTGGACCAAGAGAAGGCAACAAGGCACCTGTCATGTATCCTTGGTCAGTTAGCTAAACGGCTAACAAAGGAGCACAGATGCCTCGCTAGCACATGAACATTGGAACCAGATGGAACACGCCATGGCAGTTCCTGATGACGTATCTCCTAGGCAACTGGGGCAGGACCAAGGCATCAAGGTGAGGTTCCTCGCCCTGAGCAGCTTTAACCCACCAGCGCGCCATCTCGTTTCCTTTAGGGTGGGCGGTTCGTGTGCGGCAAACGCTCCGGACCTGCTTCCAGTCCCGCCTCCTAGTTTGATTGACAGCCATGGCTTTTACCACACAATCACTTCATGCAAGATTTAAACACAAAATGGGAGACTGTAAATAAAGCAGGACAGCATCTCAATCTGCAGGACCTGTGAAAACTATGGAAACATGGGACTGTCTACACCAGGGTTTCTCAACCCTGGTCCTCAGCGCCCCCCTGCCCTGCATGTTTTCCATGTCTCTGCTTCAGCACATGGCTGCAGACGCCTGCTAATCACTCACTCATTTGTGTCAGGTGTGTGGCAGCAGGGAAACACTGCTGTTTGAAAGGGCAACATGGAAAACATGTAGAGCAGGGGGGCGCTGAGGACCAGGGTTGAGAAACCCTGGTCTACACCGTAACTAAAGCACATCAGCCACTCAGGAAGGCACAGAGCGCTCAGAGCAGAGTCTGGGAAACGTGAGCAGGTCAGGATCAAACCATTTTTAGGTGAGGGAAGTTTGCTGTGTTTTTGTTTTTAGGGGAGCTTCAGCACCCCCAGAAACAGGCTAGAAACGCCCATGGTTCTGGCTCCAGCTCAGCTGGGAGATTCTGGTTGACTGCTGCCCCCTGCTGGTTATAGCCCCGAACAACAGTTTATTATTTTGCTCTAACAGCTCATCATCACCACCTTGGTTCTTGTCCTGGACCTGGACCAGGAAATCCAGTTTCCAACACCCAGATCAGAAACATGAAGACAGAAACAAATGACAGATCCAGAAGAAAACAAAGGTTTATTCATGATAGCAAACCAAAACCCAGTTCAGGGTCCACGTGATCCAGGATCAGGCTCCATGGCTCACTGGGTTCCAGTTCTTCATCGGATCAAACTATGCTTTCATTTGTTTAGGTTAAACAGAGTCCAGACCAGTCCTCTAAAGGTGTCAGTGGCTCAGAGTTTGCTGGCTGAGGACCACATCATTCAGAGTCCAGACTCCTGAAACGGAAATCCAAAACCAGTTTCAAGTCCCAGGTGTGTAATAAAGAATTAGAACATAGAGTCCAACAGACCCAAAGGGCGCTGGTGCTGGGATTGGGTACAACAGTAACGAGGATGAACATGGGAAGTGTGACCGCCAGATCCAGACCTAGATCAAGATCCAGATCTTATGGTCAGAGAAACAAAACCTGGAAATTCAAGCTTGATGGCCTGCATCCTGGACTGGTTTGGTCGGGTCCTGGACTTGTTGGGTCAGGTCCTGGACTGGTTTGGTCGGGTCCTGGACTGGTAATGCAGTACTGTGAAGTGGTTCGAGGAGTTCTGGACTCAGATTTCGGGTTTCAGCTATGAGTCTTTTAACCCCAACCATCCATTGGCTGACCTCAGTCACATGATCAACCATTAGAGCGCGATGGAGGTTATCAGCTGAATCCCAGCAACCTGCCTGTACCTCTGAGAGAGAGAGGGGAGAGGGTGGTGTTCAAACAGGTTTGCAAGTAGACAGGTGTGCAGTAGGACAGAACGTGAGACAGCTTACCAAGGGCCAGGAGGTCCATGCGTCTGCGGACAGGTAAGCTGAGTTTATCTGTCCTCCAGTTTTCTTCCAGGAGGTGGAGCCGCTTTGCCACATCATTACACACCTGATCCTGTGTGTACAGGTGAAAGGAATCATTGAGAAAAAAAGAGCACTGCAGGTGGTAGAGCCAATCATAAGACAACCCCCCCACTCACTGTAACAGCCCGTCTACATGCATCAAGTGCTTTGTTCAGCACCAACATGACCACCTCCAACTCAGGTTCTGATTGGCTTTTCATTGGTCCTGCATGTGGAGGGGGTGTGGCTACTCCATCAGCTGGAGGTCGAGCTAAAGGCAAAAACAATCAAAGCTGTCAGACAGCTCTGCTGTTGAGACAACTGGCATGTTTCTTGCTGAACTTTACCTTGACTGAGAGGGGGCGGGGCTACACCACAGATGGGTGGGGCAGCAGTGTTAGAAGAGTTAGTGGGGGTGGGTAGGACTCCTGAAACTGAGGAAAAATCAGAGACTTACCCCCAAATTCCACTATCTCCGCTCCGCTCCGGAACTCCGCAGCAAAAACGGTTCCTTTGTAGTCAATCAGAGCTGTTCCACTACTGCGGCTGTGCGGCGCAGTGCGCCGCCCGCCGTTCCGCCATCCGGCAAAAATAGGATCGATTCTATTTTTGCCGGACGCCGGAGAACCTCCGCAGTCAATCTACAGAAATCACAACCGCCCAACAGGAAAGTGAGCAAGCACAACTTCCGTTATTTCACAATAAATCTATAAACAAAAGCGTTTTTTGTTTCATATGCACAGGTATTTTTATCTAATGAATATTACATGTATACACATATGTCTCAAAACATTTTTTACGTGTTTACACATTTGAAGACCGTGTTAAAACTATTTTAATCACAGAATGATTTGTTTGGATCTAACTTCCGCATTTATTGCTCGGACTGTATCGCGAGATCTCGAAATTCCCGCGCATGCCTGTTTGCGCACCTCAGGTCTCCGCACCGGGGCAGAGCCATTGTAGAGCGGGTATAGTGTGAATTGAGTTCGGAAGCCAGCGGCGGCGGAAAGTGGGGGCGGAGCGGAGATAGTGGAATTTGGGGGTAAGTAGCCGGGCAACCATTCTATACATGTGAACATATAGCCTGGCCACGACCCACAGAGCTCAGTCGTGGGGCGGGATCTACGCTTGTCTTTCAAACTGTCTCCGCATGCTATTGGACAACGAACAACGTGACATACTCACCGCTACGGATGTCAGTCAATGAGGCAGACCTTCATACTAGTGATGTGCGAGTCATGAACGAATCGTTCAATACTCGAGAATCACTTTACTGACTCACGAATCACGAGTCACAATCCCAACTGACTCATTTACTGACTCGTCCCTGTTACTGTTAGCAAACTAATTTCATTAGTAGAAATTCAAATATATCTAGCTTATCATTAAAATTGTGGAAAGAAATAACAGCCAGTTTCTTAATAAAAGCATTTTCTTACCTGCTCTGGCCTGGAAGCTCATTAGTTCCCAGTAGCATCGCTCTGCTAACAGCACGTTGGAATCACTCACCCCCTCCCTTCCTGAAAGCTAGCTTAAAATGTCCGGTGCTAAATCGTAGCATGAACGAATCATTCAGTTCCTCCGTAGCGGGCCTCACTCAGAGTCACTCACCCCCCCCCCCCCCTCGCGGGTTTCAGCTCAAACGAGTCACTCATTGGAGTGGAGGCTCGCAGTACCGCTAACCTGGCTCAGCTCATGAGTCATGACTCACGCTGCTTGCGGTACGAATAACTCACTACTCCCACCCGGGTTTCAGTTCATAGGAGTCCCCCAGTGGAAGCTCGCGGTACTACAAGCTCACTCACCTCTCCCTCCTTAGCCTGGCAAGTCATCCTATATATGTGTATATATAGTCTGGCCACGAACCATTGACGGCTCTCAGTCGTGAGGCGGGATCTACGGTTGTCTTTCAAAATGTCAGCACGCAATTGGATAGCGCTAGGACCAATCAGAGTGACGAACAACATGACGTAATCACGGCGACGGAAAAGCAGGAGGCTTTAATAGCGTCTAACATCAATGATTTCTGTCGTTTTTGTATAAAAACATGTGAATATCAGGTGTACTGGGACATTGCACTACTTTGTTTGATAAAAATAAGAAGCCGCTAAGTATATCAGACAGACTTACGCACGTTGGAGTGTAAATAATCCAATGTTGATGACAAAGCCGTTTCAAACAAACGTGTTTTCCGAGTTGCCGCCATGTTGCTTGGGTTCGCGGCCGCAGCGCTGACGTCATCGGCTACTCCCGCTCTGTGATTGGCCCATGATATAGAGCGCTGTGATTGGCCCAACCAAAACTATAGCGAGTTGTGATTGGATAGACACAGCAGTGGTTTGGGCTGCGAGGGTTCCAATGAAGCGTGCCTAGACCAAACTCTGCAAAGCAAGAATTGGTCTAGTTCACTAGGCTACTCCCTCCTGGCTGTCAGCTGCAGAAACTCAGGCTGTTACAGGGGAAGAGTCGCTCCATCACCTGAGCTGAACTTTGATAGTGTGACTGACGCCATATTCCGTCTACACCTTTTTCTTTTTGCAAAGATAATAAGCAGACTAAAGAAAAAATATAATATTTCAGTTCCACCACTATTTTAAAAAATGAATTTCAGTGAATGAAATTGATAGTTTTTTTCAATCACTCATCTTAGCAGTAGGATTTACATAGAAAGAGGAGCAAATTAAGTTTGAGTGAAAATGTAGATTTTTTTTGCACTCTGGGCAACTGACTCAGTGACTCAAATGACTCGAAAACCCGATTCATTTTGGTGAGTGACTCATTCAAACTCGATTCAGTAAAAAGAATCGAGTTTACCATCACTACTTAATACACTGTCGAAGAAGATGCTAACATCCTTTTTTTTTTAGTTCCAATAATTACTTCTAAAGGTTTTGGAATCAAAATGACAACAGTGCCCAAATTTATGCACCTGTCTGATTTTGTTTAAACAATTATTGCACACTTTCTGTAAATCCTATAAAGTGTGTTTCACTTCTCAAATATCACTGTGTGTGTCTCCTATATGACAGATTTACCTGACATTTTTTATCTAACAACCAACGATTCATCATGAAGATTAACAAGGCTGCCCACTGTAAGTACCTCCATCTGCTCTTGACTCAAAGAAAAGCTCAAGTCTAAATAGTCCAACGTTGATGCCAAAGCTGTTTCAAACGAGCCGCCACCATCTTAGATTCGCTCAGTTGCAGTAACATCCCGCCCACCAAACCGAGAGAGCGCTGTGATTGGCAAGGCACAATACTGGTCTGGCCTGCTGAGGCTCCTATGGAGCGTGGCTAGACCAACATGCAGAGGAAAATCATTTTGCTTCTGCTACCGTTTGTCTAGATTTCTAGACTAGAGACCAACAGGATTTTTCCAACAGCAAGGTTCGGTATTTTCTCCTACTTTCCAGTCCCTGCTCCATTGTGTTTTTAAGGGCTGAGCCGGGCCGCCATCGCGACTGTCAGCCTCTGCATGGCTAGGGGGCGGAGTCATTGGTTGTCCTAGAGCTTTCTGGCAGCTGCTCGCTACCTGCAGCCATTTCCTGGTTCAGTCTGACAAAAAGCCATAAAACTGAGCAGAATGTTCACTATCAACACTATTGTTGTGCTGAGCTGTGTTTCTGTGTACCATACTGACCACCTCACACTGTTTACTGATCACCTCGATCTATTGTCTGGAGTAGAGACTTTCCCCTTCACACACTTTTTGTCTGGGATCTGGCAGGAAAACCCAACAACTCGGAGGTGGGCTGAGTTAACCCACGCTGTTGGAAAAGGCCTTAAATTGCTAAAAATGACAATGGGGATCAAATGGTTGTCCCAGGTGTGTGTCAGGTTGGCAGGTAGATTGGATTTTGTACCTGAGGTTGTGGCTGGACCTGGTCTTTTGTTCAGAAGGTTCCGTTGTAGACCATGGGTTACCTGAAGGCCATATGAAAACTGGGGGGGGTCGTTCCAGCCTCTCTCCTGGTTTCCTGTGGAACAGACACACTGGTTACACATGTGCTGAGTGGGTGAGAGTATGTGGGGTGTGTGTGTCCGGGGTTGGTCCTTGAGGACTGTGTGTTTTCTTTCTGGGTTGAGTTTGTGTGAAATGATGCATCTATGTATGCACCTTTAAGTTTGCGTTTTTAATTATTGTAATATGTTGTCATTTAGCTGCCCAGGGACCGCAGGTGGAAATTAGCATTTATGCTATAACCTGGCGACAGTGTTGGGCAAGTTACTTCAAAACTGTAATGCATTATTTATTACTTGTTACTCTCATTTTAAAGTAATTCATTAGATTACAATATTACTCATTTTAAAATGTAAGGCATTACACTACTCTTGCATTACTTCAAGTTACTTTCACCAAAATAATATGGATTTGGGAATCTAAATGTAGCTCATGACGCTCAATTAGCTCATTAGGCATCCAGTTGAAGGTGATGTGGTATCTAACTGGGCTAGGGGTTGTGGTTAAAACAGTCAAACATAATTAACAGTTCTTTAGGTGTAGCACACAAAGAGCATTTGACTACAATGTTCTTCATATCCTCATTTGTCACAAACTTAAAGTAACGGGCGTATGCCCATCTGGAGAATGTTCTAACGTTAGATCAGCTGCAGGTTCACTCATCTCTGCTCTGTCTGACTACAGGAAGTGAAACATTTTGCGTGGACGTTTCTCTTCTGCTGATCTTGTGTAGCTTAGAAATCCAGACACACCGTAGCAGAAGCAGAAAGATTTTGCTCTGCAGGTCCTTCTGATCACCTCCATCAGGGCTGGAGGATGAGTGTCCCTGGGCATGAAAGTGTCCAAAGCTGGCCAGGACCCCCAGAAAATGAATTTGTATGAAAGAAATGCAACAACAAATTGTACGCTTAACATGCTGCCATCTTAAATTAACTGAGCGTGTAAACGGTGTGTGGGGGGAAGGGGGTGGCTCCACCACCCTGTATTTTGCCTTGGTCCCCAAATGCCTGGATACGGCCCTGGGTGTGGACCTGAGTTTTGAAGGTGATCTGAACTTTATCAAAAAAATAATTATTACATGCTTATAAATTATTGCTTTATGTTGTTAAACATTTGTAGTGGGTAAAAATCTACCTACTTTTCATTTTCAAGAACTTTATTTAGTTTTCTTGTTTTTTATTTTATTTTTCTGTCCTCTCTCTCATCTTGTAGCTCCTCTCAATTCTCCAGAAAAACTGCTTCCTGGATTTCCTACTTTTCCACATAATGAGCTAGCCTACTTTTAAACTAAGCAGCTCTGGGATCTGCACCGCAAAAATAGCGAAATGTGCGCTGCACGCTGCAGGTGTGGTGATGTCACCTGGGCACTGATGAGCTCCGCTGAGGCAGTGCGCGTCAGGCATGAGTAAAAGAGAAAGTGCCAGAAAGCGGACATGAACGATCGCGTGTTAAATGTTTTTTTTTGGTGGCGTGACTTTGAGAATGTTACTGTGGACGTGGTGCACGCAGCTGGAGCGCATCCGATCAGCGTCTCTACTCTCTGCTCTCAATCGAAGTCCTGGTGCGCTGGAGTCCATATAAATAATGTCATATCAAAACTGGACCTTTATTCAGGCTCCACGTAATTAGAACCCTGAAGAAAACCCACTAATTGATTCCTGGTTGAAAATACGTTGTAATGCGCGCGTTACTGACATTGTACCGAGTAAAATATTACTGATTTTTTTCTTACATTACTGCATTACAGCAAAAAGCAATGCATTACAGTAATTAATTACTTTTGTAACTCGTTACTCCCAACACTGCCTGGCGCCAAGCATCTGTCCTGATCGTTTTGTTGTGCGTGTCCCCGTTTCAAGTAAACCAATATTTACTTACTTACATGTCACAAACGGGGAAATCTGAAGTCAACCGTAGGGCTGTGCCGATTCATCATTTAATCGATGCATCACTATGTGACACGTGCCGATTCAAAATCGATTTGTAAACGTTCATAAACGATTATAAATAAGTGCTGAAAAACAGCCACAAAGCTTGGTAGAAACAAACGTGCGTGCCACCCGGACTCTTTAAAGGGGAGCTAGAATGTAAACCAACATGTTCCTTGTTGCTGTTGAATAAAGACAGCTTGGGTGGTCAAAAGTAGCATGCCAGAACACGGCTGCTCGAATTTTAACTGACAGCCCCAGACGCGAGGAGCATATCACTCTGATTTTGTCTGCTTTAAATGGTAAATGGTAAATGGCCTGTATTTGTATAGCGCCTTCTTAGGGTTCTACAACCCCCCAAGGCGCTTCACAACACAATCAGTCATCCACCCATTCACACACACACTCACACGCTGGTGGGGATGAGCTACAACGTAGCTACAGCTGCCCTGGGGCGCACTGACGGAGGCGAGGCTGCCGAGCACTGGCGCCACCAGTCCCTCCGACCACCACCAGCAGGCAAGGAGGGTTAAGTGTCTTGCCCAAGGACACACAGCAGCATTCTCTGGCCGGAGCCGGGATCGAACCTGCAACCTTCCGATTACTGGACAACCCGCTCTACCTCCTGAGCTACTGCTGCCCAAAAGGGCTATATAACCAATAAATGAATGAATGAATGCCAAAAAGTCAAAGCCGTGTGTGACCTAGTTTTTACGTAAATTAGAAAGTTGAAAAAGGCGAGAGAGAGCAAGTCTTCCTTAACACGTCACAAGGTAGCCACTGCTGCCACATCTATGTGTTCCAACCCACTTCAGCGTCAGCAGTATATAGACGCTGGTGGCAGCGACGCTACAGCAGAGCCACGGTAACATCTGTTAGCACCAGCTAGCTGTTAGCTTCAGCTAGCAACAGCCTTGTTGAAAGAGAAAAACAAGCACTAACCACTAATGCTGCCACGATTAGCTGATTCGTCACGATGACGTCGACAAACAGAATAATAATAATAATAATAATAATTCATCGAACTTATATAGCGCTTTGTTAGGACACTCAAAGACGCTGCATGCACTCACACATTCACACACTGCTGATGATGGTAAGCTACTGAGTAGCCACAGCCGCCCTGGGGCGGTCTGACAGAAGCGAGGCTGCATTGTTGCGCCATCGGCCCCTCTGACCACCACCAACAGAGGCAATTCGGGTTAAGTGTCTTGCCCAAGGACACAACGACGGCGAATAGTCGACGTCATTTATTATATGAAGATTTTTTTTATCTTGCCTGCTGCAGCACAACTGCTGCTTTCTGCTCAAGGTACAAGCGCTGTAGAGACCATCCGGGTGAGCCGTCGCGTCAAACAAAAGACATGGCGAACCAGAAACGTAGTTCAAAAGTTTGGGAGCGTTGTACAAAGATAAAAAAGAAACTCGTACAGTGCAAAATCTGCAAAGTAGAACTCTCCTTTCACGGGAGCATAACGGTGATGCATGGACACCTTAAAAAGAAGCACGTCATGGCGGAGAAGAAAGATGGACAGTTGCCTCTGTAAGCCATTACCTCTCATTAGCTGCTAAACATCAACAGGGATTTACTTGTATTTATAGCCAGTGTTGTACCTGAACGCGTTCCATGAACTTGTTTAATTTTTTGTGTGAAGGTGAACTGAACTCGTTCGTATTTTGCCTGACAAACGTTAAAGTGAGCGCGTTCATTCTGGCGTGTGAACGGGTTCATGAACGGCATTTCCTTGTAGTTTGTGAGCTCCAGGGGTGGAGTGCACCAGCTGGGCGTAACCTTAAGTCCGACGTAGATTTGAAAGTTACGTCCAGCTCGTTGTTAAGACGAGTGCACCACTCAGGCGTAAGCCCTTCAGCCGCTGCGCCCAGGTGTAACTTTTACGCCTGGTGTGGAGCAGGCGTAAGTGGGAAGATCTAGGCCTAGAGTTGTTTTATGAGCGTGTAAATAAGCAGCAGACAGAACGCACAGAGGAGACTCGCCGGGGCTGCAGCGCAGCCGATGAAATTGTTTATTCCTCTGCGTGAGTTTAAGCACTATATTATTAGAGAATTGTGTATGGTCTATAATAATAATAATAATCCATATGAGCCATTCTGATCATTTTCCTGGATGCAGCGTTCTCGTGCCGAGGATGAGCTCAGCGCAGCGCTCATCCTCCCGAATCTCATCGGGTAGCGCGTCGGGCGCTGACCAACGCCATAAAGGTCAATAAAAGCAGGTGAACGCAGTTCAAAAATATCTATAACCACAGAGCTGTATGGCGAAGCTTTGGGAAGAGGATCCTGTCAGTCTGAGGATTTTTAAGAGCAGACTGGTGTTTTTTGCGCTTGACAGGAGATTTTTTATTTATTTTTTCTCCTCAACTGTACGCACTCAGCCGTCACTCGTTATTGATGCAGCAGTGATCATCTTCCACACAGCATTTTTTTGTTTTGTTTTTTCGTTTTGTGTCATTAAATTTAATAGAAAGTTGCCTCCCGCTTTCAGCTTTGCTTGGGCCGATACGTTACTAGGCAACGAGCACAGCAACGCTTGTATTCTCGTGAACGCGCACGATACGCCCAGGCGCAGCTACGACTGGTCCTAGTTTGTGTTGGTGCACTCGGTTCTCCAGTCTTTACGTCTGACTTAGCTAAGTCAGACGTAAGGGTTAAGACTGGCTTAAGTTACGCCCAGCTGGTGCACTCCGCCCCAGATCTCCACAGAGCTAAAGCAGCTAAAGCATCCTGTGAACCATAGACTTTATAAAAAATAGATCCTGCAAATGCAGCCGCCATAGGCAGTAGTGGTTGGTGTGGCTTCTAAAGTTAAAGTCCCAAGTCATCATCACACACTGGTGAAATTACATCTCTGCATTTGACCCATCCCCATGGTGGGGAGCGGTGAGCTGCAGCTGTGGCCGCGCTCGGGAACTATTTGGTGGTTTAACCCCCCAATCCAACCCCTTAGTGCTGAGTGTCAAGCGAGGAGGCATTGGGTCCCATTTTATCAAAGTCTTTGGTATGACCCGACCCGGGAATCGAACCCCGATCTCCCAGTCCCGGGGCGGACACTCTACCACTAGGCCACCGGAGCTGGTCTACTCTCTAATGCCTATGCTGTGGAGGACAGACCTCATGCTGTGGTCCATTTTACCTCGGAAAATATACAACTGCACATTACATCGATTTTAGATGCACTCTTACAAGTTTATCCTGTAAAATAAACACGTTTCCACCACAGCTACTGTTGCTATTACAAGAAGCTGATATATTAAACCTCGAAGTTGGATTAAAAACATTCTGACTTGGGGGGGTTACAGTTCATTATTTCTACTCGGAAGTTCGAATTTCCAAGTATGGGATAAACTGGAACGAACCGGGGAAAGCATCTAATCTGAAAACACTAGCCACAGATTTACACCGGTAATGTTTAACTATTCATTTATTTGCTTTGTTTTATACTCATTCATTTGGGGCTGATTGTTGCACTTTATGACCCAAGTTCTGTAACGTTTTCTTTATCTTTGGCCAAACAAGTCAGAAATTTCAATACATTTTTGATTTTTTGCTCAGCCCTTATTTAAAGGTCCCTCTGACCACCACCAGCAGGCAAGGCGGGTTAAGTGTCTTGCCCAAGGACACAACGACAGCATTCTATAGGGGGAGCCGGGATCGAACCTGCAACCTTCCGATTACTGGACAACCCACTCTACCTCCTGAGCTGCTGCTGCCCAATGCTACAGATAGAAGAATAGAATAGAAATAGAATAAAAAATCCCTTTGTTGTCCCTCAGTGGGGAAGGTTTGGTGTCACAGCAGCAATGATATAGCCTAGTGAACTAGACCAAATTCTTGCTTTGCAGAGTTTGGTCTAGGCACGCTTCATTGGAACCCTCGCAGCCTGTGGCTGTCCAATCACAGCTCGCTATAGTTTTGGTTGGGCCAGTGACAGCGCTCTATATTTTGGGCCAATCACAGAGCGGGAGTAGCCGATGACGTCAGCGCTGCGGCCGCAAACCCAAGCAACATGGCGGCAACGCAGGAACCATGTTCGTTTGAAACGGCTTTGTCATCAACATTGGATTATTTAGACTCCAACGTGCGTAAGTCTGTCTGATATACTTAGCAGCTTCTTATTGTTATCAAACAAAGTAGTGCAATGTCCCAGTACACCTGATATTCACATGTTTTCATACAATAACGACAGAAATCATTGATGTTAGACGCCATTAATGCCTCCCGCTTTTCCGTCACTGTGAATACATCACGTTGTCCGTTACTCTGATTGGTCCTAGCGCTATCCAATTGCGTGCTGACATTTTGAAAGACAACCGTAGATCCCGCCTCACGACTGAGGGCCGTCAATGGTTCGTGGCCAGACTATATATACACATATATAGGATGGCTTGCCAGGCTAGCAATGATATTCATTAAAGGAGCAAAAAAGGAGAGTAAATGTTAAAAATAAAGAGTAAACAACAAGAAATCAAAATAGAAATACTTAAAATTCAAAAGATTAAAAATTCAAAAATGTTGAATATATATACACGTTTTATGGAATAAAAATATTTTAAAAAGTAGACAAAATAAGTAACCAATACCACTGATGTGTTTTATTTTAAAATGACTCGTTGAGCTCGTCTAAATGATAGAAATGTCGTTTTCTACCTCAACATTTTAATTATTTCAGACCAGACTTAATTGAATCAAATCGAATCGTGATTAACCGATTCAGAGCCTTATGAATCAAAATTGAATCGATTTAGGAAATTGGCCGCAATACCCAGCACTACTCTTCACTCAGGTTCTGGGATTTACTCTGGTACTCTTATCTCTGGTAAAATCCAGACTAGAAATTAATGCCAGATAGATCCACAGCTTCTAGTCCGGTTTAGAACACGTGTTTTTGCCCACTTTGGCGTCAAGAGGTGAGCTTTGGCGGACATAACACGCGTTTAGAGCGCACGCTTTTTTGACCACTTTGGCTTGCCATACTCCTGGCAGGATTGAAGAGAGGATGGAATCCATACATATCATATAAACACTAGATGCCTTACCCGCGCTGTTCGTCGATTGGACGAACGTCCCTACGCAGCGGCCATCTTACCTCGGACAGCTGCCCCCTTTCGTTACATTGGTGTCAATGGTGAATGTACTATTTAAATATCTCTAACTTGCTCAATTTTCAACCGAATTTCAAACGGTTTGGTTTGTTATAAACGCCAGAGATGTGGCTGTAAAATATGACGGATTTGGCCCGTTAATTTAAAAATGTTAAAGTATGTCCTATCAAGCCTATGTGTTATAAGGTTTGTAATAATGCAACCGGCTTGTAAATCCGTTAATATTTAATCGAGTTAAGAGTGTTTTTGTTTCAGTTGTTCACTCACCTTCCATCTGCTACCATTGAGAACGGAACGTACGCTGTCCGAGGTAAGATGGCCGCCGTGTAGGGACGCGGTCGACTCCCAGTTAAGGCATCTAGTGTTTATATGATATCTATGATGGAATCGACAGACATCTACGTATTCATGATGGAATCTACCTGAGCCTACTTCGTGGAACAACCCCCTGATTCTGTTAATACCTAGCTAATAAACAGTTTCACTTCTGGTTCCCTTTAATGATCGACGAGTGATGAACGCGGTCCTTTCTTAGCGTCTTTGGACCAGTTTGAAACAAATGTGGAATTATTGTCTGATAAATCAGCGACGTTAAACTCCGCAGATGTTTAAAGGAAGCTCGTTTTTCCACAGCGTTACGTTAGCAGCAGCCGGCGGCCGGGTGTTAGCGAGTGAAACGTAGAATGAAACCTGACTAAAACTACCGGAATGTTTAGTTTATTTTGTTCCCGAGTGTTAGGAGCCGCTGTTTACTCACCGGGTTTAACGTAAATGTCCTCCATGTTGGTCAGAAGCCTGCTGCTTCTTAGCTATGCTAACCGGAAGCGCTGAGGCCACGTCAAAGACTTTTTTTTCCCCAAACTCCTGCTTTCACAAATACGCCCACACTTAGGCCCTACGCCCTTCTGTGAAGTGCACTTATTATGGCGCTTACACACTAGCACACTACTCTTAGCACGCTTACTCCTCTAGCACACTAGAGGAGGAGCGCAGAAGGCTTCGAGTGCGTAGTACACAAGTGTGCTGAATTGGGACCTCTTATATGTCTTTGATTGGGACAGGGATCGACCGTGATGCATGCTGAGATGCCGGTCGCTGTTTGACATAGACGTAGACGCCCCATTGGGTGCTGGAGAGCGTAACAGCTTCGCCGCCATATTGGATGGGTCTCCTCACTCACTGTCCAAAGTCAATGCAGAGTGAGCAACTATGCCCATTTTTGTGCAGCCTACAGTTGCAACAACCGGCGTACTATTGAGAACAGATCACGTGGGATTACTATTGACTTTTCTAGCCTACCTGATGGGATTTTATATTTTAATTTATTTTCATGTATTTTGTTTAATTATATTTGTATTTTAATTATCATGCCATAACATGTGTCTGAATTAATGGAAAAGCTTGATAAATTGTGTTTTTTAGCTGGGTAAGCACCTCCCTCATTAGAAATCAATACACTGGGTGCGATTGGAGACCCATTTAAGATGGCGGCCGGCCACTATGTGGACTATGGCAGCGCCAGTCCATGAGGTGTCTACGGCTGTGTCCAATGGTGCATTCGATTTACCTCGGAAGTCGGAACTAGGAATGACGTCACACCTGAGCTAACAGCGTTCTGGTTACCGTAGTCGGAGAAGTCAGAATTCCAAAATTGCGGCGCCCTAGAAAACTGCTGTTTTGGTAGCTCTCAATGAACGCAGACGACTAATAAACAACACCTTTAGTTAGTTCAGCTTAGAGATGCAAGCGCTACGTGTAACATTGGTTTTAAATGCACTCTTATATGTGTGTGTTGTAAAATAAACACATTTCAACCAAAACTGACTTTTTGATACGGAGAGCTGCCATCCAAGGGGTTCAAATGAAGGCAACTGGACTTCTTTGGTTTCTTGAAGACGTTTCGCTTCTCATCCGAGGAGCTTTGTCAATTCTGACTGGAATATGGGAGGGTGGATCTTATAAACTGTAGCTGTCTATTGTTGCTCAACGAGCAGCATCTGCCTGTGAATACCCCTCCTCCCTACCTCTTGATGAGTCGTTAGCATCGTTAGCCTCTATTGTTTGGGAGTCGTTGTGTTGATTAGATGCAGGAGGGTGTGAACTGGACTGAAACTGTTTTGGAACTTGGTTCAAAGCTACAGTTTATAGATCGACCCTCCCATATTCCAGTCAGAATTGACAAAGCTCCTCGGATGAGAAGCGAAACGTCTTCAAGAAACCAAAGAAGTCCAGTTGCCTTCATTTGAACCCCTTGGATTACCATGACCTGGATGACTGAGAACCTTCACCAGCTGCCATCTTGGAAATCGAGGTTGGAGTTCTGAAAAACTTCCGAGTTTCCGACTGGGAAGTCTGACTTTGCGGGACGTTTTATTTGAATTTTCCTACTCGGAAGTCGGGATTTCCTAGCCAGGCAAGCCATCCTATATATGTGAATATATAGTCTGGCCACGAACCATTGACGGCTCTCAGTCGTGAGGCGGGATCTACGGTTGTCTTTCAAAATGTCAGCACGCAATTGGATAGCGCTAGGACCAATCAGAGTGACGAACAACGTGATGTAATCACAGTGACGGAAAAGCGGGAGGCTTTAATGGCGTCTAACATCAATGATTTCTGTCGTTTTTGTATAAAAACATGTGAATATCAGGTGTACTGGGACATTGCACTACTTTGTTTGATAAAAATAAGAAGCTGCTAAGTATATCAGACAGACTTACGCACGTTGGAGTCTAAATAATCCAATGTTGATGACAAAGCTGTTTCAAACGAACGTGGCTCCGGCGTTGCCGCCATGTTGCTTGGGTTCGCGGCCGCAGCGCTGACGTCATCGGCTACTCCCGCTCTGTGATTGGCCCAAAATATAGAGCGCTGTGATTTGCCCAACCAAAACTATGGCGAGCTGTGATTGGACAGCCACAGGCTGCGAGGATTCCAATGAAGCGTGCCTAGACCAAACTCTGCAAATCAAGAATTTGGTCTAGTTCACTAGGCTAGGGATTTCCGAGTTCCGAGGACAAATCGAACGCACCATATATCCAGGGGTTGCGTGCTCATGAGTTCGGATTTTAAGACCAGTGACGTCACAGCGCCGTGTCGAAGACCGTCCAAATTCCAAGAATGCTCAGAATGCGGTCTTGAAATGCGTTCTTCATTTCCCTGATTTTGAGAACGGGTGTGGTGTAGTCTCCGTGGTCTCCTCACCTCCATACATCCCATGATGCACTGCGGGATTGATTTCTGTACCGGCAACAATGGCAGAAGAAACGGGAGACGCAGCAGGAGAGCAGCAGCATGACTTTAAATGACAGCTTATTAAAATCTGACTGAAGAAAAAGTAAAAGCCTGAAGTGGTTGTGTTCTTATGTGTTTTATGTGTTACCAAATCCTGCTCTTTTCTGCTCCCCTCTCCTCCAACTTACGTCTGGTTCTGGAAACAGGGGCACCAGAGCTTTTTCCCCACAGAGATCCAGTCACAAGGCATTCCAGACAGATAAGGCTAGATAGAGACAACTGCTGATGTGTTGAAAAAAACAAGTGTTGGAATGTGAAGTCTAAACACCTCTGGAAACTTTTCACAATAAAGAGAGAGAACTCCATCTAAAAATAAAATGTCAAAATAAAATTTGACTAAGTCAGATGATGTGGAAGATATGAAAACATCCACAGTTTCTTCATCAGAATGTGGAAACTGTATAATCTAACAGAACAATCCTGGGGTGACTAAGTTAAATCAAGTGATTTATTTCCTGTCTGTCACTAAGTGAGCAGCTGTGATCAGCAGCAACACAAACAGATGATCAGACCTGCTGCATCACTGTCACACCCTGGTGAAACATTAGCAACCTAGAATGGTTTTTGAACCAGGCTGTAAACATGTTTATTTATGCTGTGATCTTAACATTTTTAACATGGGAGTCAATGAGGATTTGCTCACTTCTGCTGCCAGCCCCTAGTGGATAAGAGGGGGACTGCAATTTTTGTCACTTCCTGGTTGGCTTCATCTTTTCGGTCCACCAGTCCCCCTTGTTTTGGTGTGAGAAGCAAGCTGACCAACAGCGTCTCTGACGTTGGGAACCAGCTTGTCTGGGACACAGATGAGGATCTCAGGCTTGTCTTCATTCAGCTGGAGAAAGTTCCCAGCCATCCAGGTTTCTTGTCCCGTATCATCACCCTCCTCAGCTGCTGGTGGTGGTCAGAGGGACTGGTTAGATTGGTTTTATAAATCTTCTAGAGTGAGAACTAAGAAGCTCTCCAGTAAATGGAGGTGATGAAGAACCATAGTCTTTAATGGCTGCAGCAGCAGAACCTCTGTGTTTTTACTGCTGAGATCCTGCCGCAGCGGTACTGGTACCACATTGGGTCACGATGTTCTGCTCAGCAGCTGATTGAAGAAATGCTTTCACGATCAAAAACACTTAAAACACTTTACAGGAATCTGAAAACACAGAGGAGGGCGATCGAAGCAGAGCCAGAGAGGGAGGGGAGTGATGATGTCATCAGGAGGAGGAGAAAGAGGGGGAGGAGGAGAACAGCATCCTCCATCAGACGGAGAGGAGAGAGGCAGAAAGGAGGGAGAGAAAACAGTAGGACAGAATTAAAACAAAGACGGAGACGAAGACTGATGGTGTCTGAGAAGAGGACGGACTGAGGGACAAGAGACACCCTGACCGACCAGGAGAGAGAGAGAGAGCGAGAGAGAGAGAGAGAGAGAGAGAGCGAGAGAGAGAGAGAGAGAGAGAGAGCAAGAGAGAGACAGAGAGAGAGACAGAGAGCTCAGTCTTCTGGGCCTAAAAGTCTGAACGGATCAGCTGACTGAATAAGAGGGTGGAGCCATGATGGGCAAAGACTACATGCTGGCCATCATCATTGTGAACTATGACGGTGAGACACACACACACACACACACGCACACACACTAACCCTGCTGCCAGAGGTAGTCGGTTGGTTATTTTGGTCACCTGAACAGGTGACCAGGGTCGGACTGATGCTGTGGTCCATTAGAACCCTTTGGACCGTGTCAGAAACATAAATAATACAGTTTTAGTTTCAACAGAAGCTGATTTATAATAATCTATGCACTAAAGATTTGAGTCCTCACGGCTCCTCTGGTTCCTGCAGCTGACCCCTGACCCCTGACCATGTCTCTGGATGCAGAACCACCTGAGATGTTCTAGTCCAAAGCGTTTTGTGATGCTGTCCCTGTGAGTCATCTGGGTTAGAACATGTCCTTTCTGCCGGTTCTGATCAGATCATTTTCTTCAGCAGGTTCTGTGTCGTCCTCATTAATAATTCAGACCCTCAGATTGATCTTTTCCTGAAGCCAAGCTGCTTCTTCCTCTGCCCGGAGACGGAGCGCCAGCAGCCTGACCCGGGTCGACAGATCTGGGTTACCGTTGTTCTAGAGGTCTTCAGAATGATAACTGACCCACACAAGAACAGGGCCTTTCAGAGTCAGAGGACTCCAAAGCGCTTTACACTACAGCGTATCATTCATTCACACACACACACACCCGTACGCTGGTGGTGATGCACTACTATGTAGCCACAGCTGCCCTGGGGCGCTCTGACAGAGGCCACCGCTCCCTCCGACCACCACCAGCAGGCGCAGCTTAAATGTCTCGCCCAAGGACACAACCACTGTCTTGGATAGAGCCTGCTTTTGAACCGGCAACCCTGTTGTTAGTGAACACGCTTACCTCCTGAGCTACTGCTGCCCCTGAAAACAGAACCATGTTAATTGGTTCAGAATGAACACACGACCTGTCAGAACCATGCTGCAGAAGAGTTCACTGATTCATGATGATGTCATCATCAGAGTGACCACAGAGAAGATTGAACAGGCTGTAGAGGAGGAGGAGCATCCATCTGCTTCCATCATGCTGGGAAGGAGCGGGGCCCAAGCCTATGGTCTGATCGGCCTCTAGGAGGCGCTAACAGGAAGTTAGACTCCTAGTGAAATTGTTTATGTCCCTCTAGACAACATCTGGACAGACCAGAACCTGCTCCTGGACTCAGACCTTCCACCTGGATGGAGAACCATCAAAGACTCCATGGGGACGTACTACTGGCACGTTCCCACTGGTGCCACCCAGTGGCAGCACCCCCGCCTTACTGGGACACCAAAACCTCACGAAACACAGGTGAGGAGACGTGGGACCAGCTTACCTGACACAAGGGTGATCCTTTGTTTTTCTAAAGTTGTCGGCGGGACTAACCATGAACTTGAGTCTGGTTGGAAGAATACTGAGGAGAATTGTTGTTATTGTTGTTGTTATTATTATTATTATTATTATTATTATTATTAATAATAATAATAATAATAATAATAATAATAATATTATTATTATTATTATTATTATTATTAATTTTTTATTATTAATAATAATAATAATAATAATAATAATAATAATAATAATATTATTATTATTATTATTAATAATAATAATAATAATAATAATATTATTATTATTATTATTATTATTATTATTATTATTATTATTAATAATAAAAAATTAATAATAATAATAACTAAAGAGGGGTGACGCAGCTACTGTTAGTGAGTTTGTGAGGTTGCCGTGTCTGCTGTGAGCTATCCAGGATCCAGGAATCCAAACCACCAAATGAGCCACTATAAATTTATCCACAAGGCATATCTTTTGTCAGAGTCTAGGTCGCCTCCATCAGTGTGCCGCAGGGCAGCTGTAGCTACAGTGTAGCTTGTCACCACCTGGCTGTGAATGTGCACGTGAATGACTGATTTTGTTGTAATGCGCGCGCCTCCGGGGGTTCTAGGACTCTGGAAGTCGTTATGTCAAATACAGGCCACTTACCATTTACCATGAACTGAGCAGGCAGAAGCAGGAGTTGGGATGTGGCGTGGTGTTTGACCCAAACACGGAGTGACTGATGCTGGGTTTGGACAGACACGCAGTTAATATAGGAAACGTGGTACATAGCTCGAAAGGAAACAAGAGCGTGCTGTGGTTCCAGAATAATGAAAAGAGACTTAGGGGAAGTCGACAGGTCTGGCAAGCTGACAGGTTCGTGTGGTAAGTAGACTTACTGATGTAAAAAGCTCTGGAACATGTCCAACTGGAAGGTGTGGTACGTTGACCGGAACGATGACTGAGCCTTGGGTGGAAGCAAAGCACTTCCTGATATTGTCCCGGGTTGATGACGTGGGCAGGAAGTCGGGTATGGTAAGGGAATGACGAGTGTGATGGAGACTGGGTACTGGAGTTCTAGGGCAGGTTTATGTCCTAGGTGGAGGAGCTTTGGGGTGATTTGGCATGAAGTGGAGGTCGGGGAGTGTTGTGGGAAAAAATATATTGGTGTTTCTGTCTCTGATGTACTTCAGCTCAAATCTGGTTTTCTGCAGCTCGTCTGATGTCACTCTTCTCAGGCCCTCGGGATCCTGGTTCCGGTTCTTCTTCTTTCCTCCGAGCTGGATCAGCATTTGACTTTTTCTCTCCTTTTCCCACTCTCCCGGTTCGTTAAGATCTTCTGATCAAATAAGAAATCACGAGCCATAAAGACCGCCTCGTTGCAATCAACGTAAACTCTTTATTACATCTTCATTTTAACCCAGTGTCACTTGGGGAGATTCCAACCATCTCCCATCGTATAATGGCGAATCTGAAGTTCACAGCATGCACAAAGATTTTATCCCTTCTGCAGAACCTGGTTCCGCCTGGTACCTCCCTTCAAGATCCTAACTTTCGTATCCTTGGTAACCGACATATTTATGATCTCTGGCTCCAGGAATGAAGCCATCTGGTCTACACTTTCTCCTGTCTTATCTGTCCCTAGGTCAGAGTGTTCTCACCTCCTTTTGCACAGTTTTATGACACCAGAACCAGACCTTCACATGAGATTAAAACCTTCTTGCTTTAGCTCGAACTCGCAACTTGATGTAAACATGCATAAATCATGGTTAAATGCAGATCATAAAGAGTACAAGAATCATATGTGTATCAATAAACCCTGGAAAGAAAAGTGATTAACCTATTTGATTAACTTGATTCTGATGTCTAAAAGTAAAGGCACAGTAGGTAAAAAATATAATTTCCCGACAGGAGCCAGAACCGTGACATTGTCTTCAGAGGAGACTGCATATGATGAGGCTCAAAGACAATGCTTTTTGTGACTTTTGTCCTAACAATGTTATTAGTGATATGGCAACGCCCTGAGGTCAGTTGTTTTTGGGAAAATGCTGCTAACGCCCTTTCTAGGATAATGGAGAGAGAAATGGCTCACACTCAGGGGCTGCTAATGCTAAATGACACAAAAAGCATGACATTTGGTATAAATGAATGCCAACCGTTTCTAACTGGTCTTACGACTTCTAAAACGATGATGGCATGACGAGACAGCCTCTGAGTGTGGGTCAATGGCTCCTATCATTCAAAGAAATAGACTTTGAGCTCTTGGCAGCTCGTCTCCATTCAGCCAAACCTAAAACATCTAATGCTGGTCTAAAACAAAACCAGTATCAATGAATCCATGTAATGTGTATACCTACATGTATCACTTACCTAGATTCTGTTGCTCTCATGTATGTATGCATGCGTCACCTGGGGTCCATCTGACCCCATTAGGAATGCAGGTGGATTATGTCTATAGCATCCCTATGCTAGCATGCAGAGAACAACAGAACACTTTTAAATTGGTTCGTTACACTACTTTGGTTTTATTTATGTGGATAATGTTATTATTGACCACATCCTTACACTGAGTGCATCATATAAACACTTATTTTTATACAATTATACTTATTTTTGCTAAATCGGATCTGTACCCTAAATGTTTTCTACGTTGTGTTTGCAGTCTGGCTGCCCTCTGAAATATAAAACTGATAAATGTTGTTCGTGCAGCTTCAAAAGTGAAATGCTTTGATAAAATACATAATAAGTGTAGTAATCAACACACATTATTGGTCAATAATCACCAAAAAATCACTGTGGAAATGAGAAAAGGGTCGTTTTAGCGTTCAGTCCTGCCAGAAGATGCTCATACTGACCAGCAGCGCAGAGCTGTTGGAACTATGGAGGCTACATGAACCACAAGACCGCGACTTCAGAGTGTCGTAACTTTCTCTGTTACAGGGCTTTGACTCAGTCAGCTCTTCTTCTGTGGTTTCTCAGCTGGAGGACTCAGGGGATGAGACCCCCACCACCATAGAGACAGAGGGAGCAGCTGACAACAGGTACGTTACACACACACACACACACACACACACACACACACACACACACACACACACACACACACACACTGCTGATCATACATGACTGTCCTCCTCCAGGTCATTGTGGCACAAGGACTTTCTGACCAACCATGACCCCGACTCACAGGTGAGTCAGTCTGAAGCAAAGAATGTATTATTATTATTGTTATTATTATTATCATCATTATTATTATTATTATTTATTTATTATTAGTAGTAGTATTGTCATTGTTATTATTTATTATTATTATTATTATTATTATGTGACAATAATATTAAAGAGAAAGTTCCAGTAAAATCTGTGGTTCTCCTCCAACAGCATTTATTCTGAGGCTCTAATCTCCTGTAATACCCCCCCCCCCCCACTCACACACACAGCCCTAATCTGATTGAACGTGTCTCTCTGCAGTGTTTCTCCGTGCGCTCTCTCGGTTGGCTGCAGGTGGAGGAGGAGGACCTGTCTCCCGGTCGGAGCAGCCTTGCTGTCAGTAACGTCATCCAGCAGCTGTCTCACAGCAGCATCCCTGAGCAGAGAGTCAGGTCGGGCGCCTGGGGGGAGGTGAGGGTGATGTTTGTCTCTCACCTGTCCCACATGTCCACTGCTGTCTTTGTATAAGAGGAGGATTCTTCAGGCAACAAAGCTTAAAGAATCGTTTTATTGTCATAAATCAAGTAATCACTTTTATTTCCTCTTCCTGTGCGTTTGGCTCCTCCCACAATGCACTGCTGCTCCATGAGCTGTCAGGTAGTCCCAAACCTGATGAAAACACGGAGGACAGGAAGTTGTTTCTCACCAGCTCTCTTTGCCTTTGTAGGGTCGGGAAATGATGCTGGTTCTAAAGAAAGACACCTTGACTTTAATTAACCCATTAGACCACACCCTCCTCCACCGTCAACCAATCATCAACATCCGTGTGTGGGGTGTGGGCTGCAACAACGGCAGGTCAGCCAATCCCAGGTCTTTCCTCTGGACTGAAGGTGTTATAAACCGTCCCTCACCACTGGGTCACAGCTTTCAGAACCAGGGGCCTCGTTCCTAAAGCTGTAGTCTTTACTAAACCTCTGCTTGAGTCTCTCACTCAAACCGACCAATAAACTCTGCTGACACACGTCTGTCAGAAATCACACCTGTCCCAGAGATGAGCTCAGGTGTTCCTGGATCACGGCCCACCTCCTCTTTCTGCCATAAACAGACAATACAAACTACGTTATGAATGTTGTGCATATAAACAAACCTGCTTTTCACAGGTAACCATGACAACAGCGATGGAAACCCAGGCTGGGGCGTGACGTAGACACAGAGAAAATGTTTTGTTGACTTTATGGTGCGCAGGGATCGCTGATATTCCAGATTTAGGGGGAACATTTAATGAAAATATTTCCATAAAGGCTTTAGGAGGTTTTATTTATGAATGAGGCCCCTGGTTGTCTGTCAGCTGCTGAGGATTATGGGTACTGTCTTGTTTACTAAGCTAAGCTAAGCTAACCCCTGTAACTTTCTGCATGTTTCTTACCTGAGAGTCACACTAACACAGGCTCTTTTTTTCTTTGCCCACGCCCACCCTCACCTGTGCAGGGACAGGTAAACCACCTACACTCACAGTGATGTGTCAGTTTCACCAGGATCAGGGTCAGTCACTGCTAATGATCTCCCATGGAGCTGAGACAGGAAACATGTTTGGACAGTTGGACAAAAGCTTGAATCCGAACAAAGACGTAAAAGCTGAATGTCAAATCTTAAAAAACGTACACAAAATCAGAAGAAAAGAAGTTTTCGTCTTGAAAAAACTTTAGATTCTGTTGTTTTTTATTCTAATTTTTATTTAGAGTTTTCTTTAGTTTCAGTTTCAGACTCATTTTTAACTCTCAGACCCCAGGTCTGACCTGGGTTTTACACTTTTAATCCGACTCAAATTTTAGCTCCGATCTGACTGGAGTAGCATCCAACAGCAAGACTGGAGATGCTTCAATAACTGTGGAAACTTCAACAACAATGCACATTTTTATGCCTGTTTGGATTTCTAGGTGCAGCCAAGGTGGTGAGGGGGTCTGTTTTGGTGGCCTGAGGATCAGGCTTCATCAGAACGTGATCTCCAGCTTTCTCTGAAGCAGTTCACAGCCGAGTGTGAAGCAGCTGGGATGAGAATCAGCTCCTCTAAATCCGAGACCATGGTCTTGAGTCTGAAAAGGGTAGAATGCCTTCTCCAGGTCAGGGACGAGGTTGAAGTATCTCAGGGTCTTGTTCATGAGTGAGGGAAGGGTGGAGCGTGAGATCGACAGGCGGATTGGTGCTGCATCTGCAGTGATGGGGGCGTTGTACCGGTCTGTCGTGGTGAAGAGAGAGCTGAGTCGAAAGGAGAAGCTCTAGATTTACCGGTCGATCTACGTTCCTACCCTCACCTATGGTCACGAGCTTTGGGTAGTGACCGAAAGAACGAGATCGCGGATACAAGCGGCTGAAATGAGTTTTCTTCGCAGGGTGTCTGGGCTCTCCCTTAGAGATAGGGTGAGAAGCTCGGCCATCCGGGAGGGGCTCGGAGTAGACCTGCTGCTCCTCCACATCGAGAGGAGCCAGTTGAGGTGGCTCGGGCATCTGATTAGGATGCCTCCTGGACGCCTCCCTGGTGAGGTTTTCCGGGCACGTCCAACCAGGAGGAGACCCAAAGGAAGACCCAGGACACGCTGGAGAGATTATGTCTCTCAGCTGGCCTGGGAACGCCTTGGGATTCCCCCAGAGGAGCTGGCCCAAGTGGCTGGAGAGAGGGAGGTCTGGGCCTCTCTGCTTAGGCTGCTGCCCCCACGACCCAACTCCGGATAAGCGGATGAAAATGGATGGATGGATGGATGATGGATGGATGATGGATGGATGGATGGATGGATGGATGGATGGATGGATGGATGGATGGATGGATGGATGGATGATGGATGGATGGATGATGGATGGATGGATGGATGGGATGGATGGATGGATGGATGATGGATGGATGATGGATGGATGGATGGATGATGGATGGATGATGGATGGATGGATGGATGATGGATGGATGGTGGATGGATGGATGGTGGATGATGGATGGATTGATGGATGGATGGATGGATGATGGATGGATGGATGGATGATGGATGGATGGATGATGGATGGATGGATGGATGGATGAAGGGATGGATGGATGATGATGGATGGATGGATGGATGGATGGATGATGGATGGATGGATGGATGATGGATGGATGGATGATGGATGGATGGATGGATGGATGGATGATGGATGGATGATGGATGGATGGATGGATGATGGATGGATGGATGGATGGTGGATGGATGATAGAATCAATCTGGTCATGTAAAACATTCCAGCTGCTGATGGTTGGCGATGAGCACGTTCCTGTGTGACATCATGGTGTGGAACCTGTCTGTCTGCCCACTCAAACAGAAATGTCGTCTCACTTCATCTGATTTTGAGTTTTCAGATTGTAAATAAAAAAATTTGACATTCAGTTTATTTATTTATTTTAAATTCTTTTTCAACTTTTCAATTCAATTATCCAAATATTCTGTCTCTGTCTCGACTTCATGACTTCCTGTTTGTTCATCGCCTGATTCGTGTGTGTGTGTGTGTGTGTTCAGGGACTTTGCCTTTGTGGCAGGCGATAAGGACAGCTGTATGCTAAAGTGTCACGTGTTTCGCTGTGATGCTCCGGCCAAAACCATCGCTACGGCGCTGCATGAGATGTGTTCAAAGGTGAGTGACCTTCAACATCTGAGATGACCTGATTGGTCCTGAAGTGTGTCAGCTGTTTTTACCTCTAGCTTCAGAACGTTCTTGTAAAAAATCATTGACTCCACTTCCTGTTGATGCAATAGTTGTTCACTGTTTGTTGGGTCTGCTGCTCAGCAGGTGACAAGACCACCGTCTCTTTCAAAATAAAATCAGATAAAATATGGTCATGATAAATGACCTGCATTTGCATAGCGAGGAGTCAGAGGACTCCAAAGCGCTTTACCCTACGGTGAATCATCCATCCATGCACACCCTGGTGGGGATGAGCTACATCGTAGCTACAGCTGCTCTGGGACGCACTGACAGAGGCGAGGCTGCCGTGCACAGGCGGTCCCTCCGACCACCACCAGCAGGCAGAGAGGGGGAAGTGCCTTGCTCAAGGCATGACTTAAATGGCTATGGGAGCCTGGGTTGGCACCTGCATCCCAGCGATTTCAGAGCAAACTCCTAACCCCTGAGCCACCAACAGTCATTTTTGGGTGGGACAAAAGTGCTTTTGTTCATCGCCCTAGATGGGTTTTTCTCAATGATGTCAAATTACAGCAGAACAAAACAAAACGTCAACTAGTTGTGACTGTTTTCTGTCCAGTTGCTGTCTGAGAAACGACTGATGAGGCCGACTCGTTCCCTCACCATGGAGAGTGTCTCACCTGAAGACCTGCCCAGACGAGGTGACTCACCTGTCATCACATGGATTAGCCAATCAGATTAGCTAATCAGTCCTATACTTACTCATTCTCCATGTTCTAGTGGGGGTTCTGGAAGCAGGGCAGCAACAGGCCCAGAGGTTTGAGGTCCAGTACATTGGAAACCTGCCAGTGTCCAGAGCAATGGGTAGGACCAAGACTCACCTGATTACACACCTGTAGTTCCAATGATGCTGGGTCAGGGGTCACCTCAGAGCCTATGGGGAGCCTAAAGCTCACGACCAGATTTATGGTGTTCTCCACGTTTAACGCTGCTTCTGTCGTCCTGAAAGAAGGACGTGAAGCCCGCTAAACTCAGACATTTTCTTGTCTGGTTTGATGACGTAGGTTTGGTGAGACGAGCAGATGCCTGTCTGAAATCAGAGCTTTCTTAGCATCAAAACGAGTTTTTAAAAATCACGGACATCATGAGTTAAATCCACGGCACGTATCAGACGGGATCAGAAGATAACGTTTATCCTCTCAGACACTCCCATTCATCTATCTGGCAGCAGGGACCCATGGACAGGAAGTAGATGGGCGTGGCTTAGGCTCCCTATGAAGGTGGAGAAGGTCCTGGCTGCGTCATGTGGCACAGCGTCAGCACCATTTCTCTCTGGTACTGAAGGGGGCGCTATTTTCAGTATCAAACTTATGTTTTTCAAAACTTTATTGATAATGGCTGTTAGGTTCCAGGAAGGCTGCGGTAACAAGGACGCACGTTCGGGAGGTCAAATCAAACAACACAATTTATTAACAAACAGAGATACTAAATCACAGGATAAACCGGCGGGAAAACAGCCAAACAAAACATCTCTGTGTTCTACAAGCAACCGATTCACAAAGGCATCACATCATCTGGTCCGGAGGGAACTTTAACCTTTAAAGAGGTCCTTGCAAACAGAGCTCTCATTACTTTGGCCACTGGAGAGCCCTGGGCCTCTTTAAGCAGTTTCTCCAAAAATGACATCACATAATCTATCTACCTGAAGACTGCCTCCAAGACGGAAACCATGCCAAGCTGCTTAAACCCTTCTACACAAGAGCGCTGCCCCCGGAGAGCTGAGGAGTGGCTGATAGCATCTGGGCACCGCTGGTGGAGTCCAATGAGCCAGCTGCAACTTCTCTCACTCACAGGGAGGAGAAGTTAAACAAATAAAACATAAAGGGCCAGGTTTTCAGTTACAAAACTCATAATTTATGAGTTTATTTATAAGTTTTATAGTTTTAAAATGAGAGGGAGTTGAAAAAATAGTCAGAAGGACCCTTTATCTGTTTTTCTGACTCGGAAGCTAAAATAAATGTTTTTTTTTAAGTATGTTTAGTTTAATAAGTCTTCTGTTGAAAAATGGGTGGTTATGCAGAAAATGTGTCAGATGTTTGAGCTCATCTCATAAAACATCTGAGCAAAAACAAAAGGGTTGCCTTTCATGGACATTCCAGTCAACATAGACACAATTCATTAATACCACATATATTATACTCAATTATATCACTACAAGTACACTTATATTATTACTTTAAGTTTACTCATGGGTTACTTTGAAGTATACTTGTACACTATAAGAATACTTTTAGTGTGCCAATTTAGTCCCAAGGAGTAAACTTGTAAGTAAACTTAAAGTTCAAGTATGCAAATAGATTTAAGTACACTTACGTATACTTGATATTATATACTTGAAGTATACCTCTTTTTCGTAAGGGTAATTCTGTCCCAGTGTAGAATTATTGTCCCAAATTCATCTGCCCTAATAGAATAATCCAGTCCAGTCTGAAGCGTAGTTTTGAGCTGGACCAGTTCTAATGTGGTCAAGATGCTAAAACACTACAGCAGATGATTTTGAATAAACTCAAAGATTAAATAAAGGGTTCATGAATCAGAAACCGGGGTTTCAGGACTCTGCTGTTAATGCACAACAGTCTAGTCCACGTCGTTGTAGAGCTGACTAAAGAGACTCGGGTCATAGAAAAATGAGTTGGAATTGCCCTTTAGGACTTTTCCGACTCAGAAGCTAGGAATGGAACTACGGTAGTTGAGGATATATTTTGTTTCTGTATACTATGTTGGAAATATTTAGTGTTGAAAACAACGGAGCAACGATAGTTTAGCTGCGATTCATTTCAACATAGTTCATGTTTTAACAGAAAAACCAGATTCCACCGCGGGCACAGGAAGCAGCGCCCCCTTCAGCTCAGGAAAGCAATTGTGCCATTTCCATATATGGTATTGGTGTGCTCGGTACCCGCCCCTGTGTTACAATGCCGCAGCTGGATGTGCTGCCATGCAAAAAAAAAAAAAAAAAAAAAAGTCAGACTCCGCCCCCCTCCTGATAACTCCTCCTCCTCATGCTACATCATCATCTTTCTTTAGGCCCCTCCTACTTCTTACTCCTACTACCTATTGGCCGTTTCTCAACACTCAAGGACGCTAGTACGTTCTTGTGTACTTGACAAGTGTGTTCTTGGCTAGGACACCAGAAAGTCCGTTCTGCCGAGTACGGGAGGACGAGGACGGCATTTGGAACAAGCGTACTTCTTTGCCTCACGGTAACAAGCGCTGCTTGTTGCTACGGTAAAAAAAAAAACTACCTGACATAAAAATAAAAGTCTAGTCTGTTCCTTAAATGACAAAAAAACAATGGAAACGTATTATTTGTATTATATTTGGTCCACTTTTCATCAAAACTGATAAAATATCAGCGTTTCCTGCTGTTAAATGAAGAAAAAAGTTTATTTTCATCAAAACAAAGCCACGATGCTTTTATTTTGATAGTGGGTTAGCTCATTAGCATTTTGAGGGATCGTGAAGAGTCTGAAAGAAGAAAAAAACAAATTATATGTACTTAGGATTTTTAACAGTACTTGGACCAGGGGTGCCCAATCCTGGTCCTGGAGGGCCGCTATCCAGCAGGTTTTGTGGTTCCTCTGCTCCAACACGCTTGATTCAGTGGTTGAATCACCTGTGCAGCAGCTCATCAAGCTCTGCTGAAGCCTATTAATCACCTGCTAATTGAAATCAGGTGTGTTGAAGCAGAGTTAAAACAAAAACCCGCTGGATACCGGCCCTCCAGGACCAGGATTGGGGAACCCTGACTTGGCCCATCGTTGATGACGTTTCACAAGGACGGGAGTACACAAGTACAGACAAGTACACATATTGAGAAACGGCCATTATTTCTCCTCCTCCTGCCCCCTCCACTGGCCCCTCCTCTTCTTTTTGGCTCCTCCCCCTCCTAATTGCCTCTTGACCTGCTAACTCCCTCTCTTTCATCTGTCCCCATCTCCTGCTAGTTCCTCCTCCTCCTCCCCCAGGCCCCTCCTGCTGTGAAGTGCAGCAGGTCTGAACCTCTGATGTTTTGTCCTGTTGCAGGTATGGAGGTGTTGAACCGAGCCATAGAAAGCATCATGAACTCTACGGACCGGGCCGACTGGGAGCCCACGGTGATCCATGTCACCGACAACGTTCTGTCTTTATGGAAGGGGGAGGTAGTGTTCACCTCACCGTTAACACTTGGGTCAAAGGTCACTTCTACTGTCATAAAACAACTTCCTCTGCTGCTTACAGGACAGTGAAGAGCCCCTATGGGAGTGTCCGGTACGATTCCTCACCTTCCTGGGCGTCGGCCATGACAGCCACACCTTTGCTGTCATTGTTGATGGTGGAACGCAGCAGTTTGAGTGTCACGTGTTCTGGTGTGAACCTGATGCAGGAATTATCTCTGAGGCTGTCCAGGCTGCGTGCATGGTGAGGAGCAAACATGTCTGCCTCAGATTAGAAGGTTCTTCAGAACTTTAAGGTCCAAACCAGGTGCTTCAAACAGTTTTTATATTAAAGCTGCAACGGCAAATTTGGAAAACAAATGAGCTCAAAACATTTTTTTGTTCCTCTCAATAACGTCCTAGCATGGTATATTTATAAATGTGTTATGGAGATAAAAGAAGTGCTTCTCTCACATTTCTCTAAAAACGTCGGTCCAAAAGCAACTATTGGACTGTCGGCCTCACTTCTGCATGTTCCTGGGTCTTCCACTCATTACGCGCTGGTGCAAACAGCGAGTGGTGGTAAGCACGCTCACGTTTACTGTGGCGATGCGGGTTCTGGTTCTGGTCCAGGGGCGATGTGGGTTCTAGTTTTGGTCCAGGGGCGATGCGGGTTCTGGTTCTGGTCCAGGGGCGATGCGGGTTCTGGTTCTGGTCCAGGGGCGATGCGGGTTCTGGTTCTGGTCCAGGGGCGATGTGGGTTCTGGGGCGATACCTGATGGGAGGAGTCAGTGTTCCATGACTGTGTTTGTTCTGTAAATTTGCTATTGCAGCTTTAGTAAAGTCAATATCAAAGGAACATTCTGTCTCAAGTGCTGCCCTCTGGTGGTCATACAGAAGGTGACGCCATAAACACAGAGAGAAGAAACAGGAAATGATTCTAAATGAAGAAACTTGATGAACGTCTTTCCTTACATCTCCCGTCAGGATCAGTATCAGAAGTGTCTGGTGGCTCAGACGCCACCTCCCAGAACCAAGTCCTGGCGTGCGACCCCTTCTAAGGTCAAGCGGGCCAACTCGATGGACAGCGCCGCCTTTCCTCCTCTCTCATCTCATCACCCTGGCACCGCCTCTACTCTGACAACGATGACGAAGAACAGCAGCAGCAGCGGTGTGAGGAAGGGCATGATGGCGTTCTTTGAAACCTTCCGCAACAAACAGGCCACCACTTCCTAGTGATGGGGTGGGGACACCAACGTGTGTCAGAATGACATCATCAAACCAGTGTGTGATTGGCTTGTGGCTCTGATGATGTCGGTCTCACCTGGTGAGAAATCAGCAACATGAATGTTTGCAAGTGTCTGACCAATCAAACTTCCTCAGTGACGACAAACACAACAGACCAAAACGATGGACCCAGAGCACTCAGGATTTTAAATAAACAGGAATAAAAGTAGAACAAAGGAAATCTCGTCTCTCTGAAATGTTCCTTTAGTTAGAGCACACCTGTTAAAGGCACAGTGTGTGAGTTTTCACTGTCAAACGTGTCCTTTTCCATTCATATTTCTCACCAACCTTTATTCTAAAAAGGCTTTTTAGTTTGAAATTCTACATTTTTATTAGAGATGTGGCTCTTACAACAACCCACCAGGTCAACAGGTCATCCAGCAGCAGTGCTACTGGTGCATCAGGAGAAGATAAAGAGAGGAGTTATCCGACAGCGTGCCCGTTCCCACGGTGACCAGTGGTCGGACGCTCCGACCCTAACCCAGCTGGACCCATGGAGGTGGAGAGATGGCGTCCAAACAGAAATGTAGATCTGCTGATCAGCTGCTGATCATGAGACAGAAGAGAGGAGAGAATACCCTACAGCTGCCCTGATTATCATTTATCATGTCTTGTTAAAGGCGTCAACCTTCACCTCTGTCTGATGTGCTTCACAACCTTTCTGACCCCCTCCCAGGCCAAGTTTCACTTATTTATTTTAAGTTGCACCAAATTAACGTTTAAAATGTTAAAATGAAAAGGTCTTTAACCTGCAAATCCGACTTTAGCTGCATCTGGTGATAAAAGAAAGGGAGGAGGCGAGCGGCTCCGAGCTCATCAGCAGGTGAGTGGCTGAGCCAGGTGGAGCCCAGAGCAGCGCAGCCACGTAGCACGGTAGAGACGCCACCCTGCAGCTCTACAGCATCAGCTAGATCAGTGTGGAGCAGAGTTTAACCTGAAGATGGAGCAATAAGGACGCTTTTAGGCAGAATTTTTAAATCAGATGCATTCAATTACCAAATGAATGACCACACGTCACTGTTAGACACTCGTCTATCAGCAACACCAGTTGATTTAGGTGTTTCTGGCTCTTACCTACTGGTACTTACCACCAGGAATCAGGAAGAAATGTGATTTCTGATTTTTCACTTCAGTTCAAACATTTTAGAATTTTCTGTTTTCATCACATTTGTTTAAAATATCTTCATCTTTATTCATTTTACTAGATTTTTTATAGTTTGGAGAACACAACATAAAATCTACCCTACTAAACTTGAAACGGTAATTGTTCTTCTAAGCTTCGTTCTGCTGCGGTTCATCTGGTGTGTGAGAATGTTTAAGGGTTGGGGTCATGTTGACATAAACAAACAGAAGAAAAGAATTCATGGTGATGCAGACTGTTTAATAATCAGGCGTACGTCAACACATCTGACTAGGAGGCACTTGGTAGAAAATGACTTGTGGGAACCACTGCTTTAGTCAAGTGCAGCTGGTTGGGAGAACAATGGGCCAACACAACAGGAAGTAGAAGGTTCAGCAGGGAGGACACCCGAGGGCTTCAGGAGGAGGACCTGGAGGAGGAGGCCAGCCCTCAGAGCCTGTCCTCCTCAGAAGCTCCTTGGAGGTTCCTTTCAGCAGACGGGCGTCCTTCAGCTGGAGGTGAGTTCTACTTTACTCCTGAAACATTTGACTGAAGATGAAGGATGATCAGCTGATTGGTTTAATCCAACAGGAGCCGTTGAGTCATGGATGGAAACAGGAAGTAACGCAACTTTTCTGTTTTTAATCTGATAAAAAGATTTCATCTGACAAAATCAGCTGTTTTGTTTGTGAGTGGTAATCTTCTGGTTAATCAAGGGCGGCTTTTAATTCCACTGGTTAAAGATCGGCAGAACCAGAACCTGGTTTAACTGGAAACAAACAAATGGTTTGTCAGAAACACGAGCCAACAATCAGACTGTTTCTGTTTGCTTGTCGTCATGGAAACGCTCTGATTAGATTAGAGCTGGTATGAAGGCAGCTGATCAGGCTTCAGACAGAGCCCTGACTCAGACGGTTCACAGAAATGCAGACTCTGAGTTTTATAAATGTAAAGTTAGAAATGTTGAGATTAAATCTGATCCTAATCCTAATCCTGACCCTGATCCTGACCCTAATCCTGACCTTAATCCTGACCCTGATCCTGACCCTAATCCTGACCTTAATCCTGACCCTGATTCTAATCCTGACCCTGATCCTGACCCTAATCCTGACCTTAATCCTGACCCTGATTCTAATCCTGACCCTGATTCTAATCCTGACCCTAATCCTGACCCTGATCCTGATTCTAATCCTGACCCTGATCCTGACCCTCATCCTGACCCTGATTCTAATCCTGACCCTGATCCTAATCCTGACCCTGATCCTGACCCTGATCCTAATCCTGATCCTAATCCTGACCTTAATCCTGACCCTGATTCTAATCCTGACCCTGACCCTAATCCTGACCTTAATCCTGACCCTGATTCTAATCCTGACCCTGATCCTGAACCTAATTCTGATCTTAATCCTGACCCTGATCCTGATTCTAATCCTGACCCTGATCCTAATCCTGACCTTAATCCTGACCCTGATCCTAATCCTGACCTTAACCCTGATTCTAATCCTGACCCTGAGTGGGTTTAAAACTCATTTTTATTGTAATCTGAAGGATGTGAATCAGTGAACAAAATAATTTAAATGTTTATTAAAAACATTTAAATTCCTTTTCTTGTATTTTAATCTGAAGGTTTGATTTCTAAACTGAAAGCGTGTCCAAGTCCCTCCATCCAGATGAGTGAGCAGCCTCCTCCGTATCGTCCTTTCTTCCCGGAAGGACCGCCGTCCTCACCGTTCCCTCCTGGTTTGTCTGTTATTTACCGTTTATGAGCAGTCACACCCAACAAATGACACATTCACTTGTTTTAACAGTTGTGACTTCCTGTGTCCTCACAGCCTTCTGCCTGCCATCTGCCATCTTCCCTAGCTCAACCTATCAGGTACCCAGAATGCAATGCTGCGGCTTCCTGTCTGACGGATGTCACCTGACCAAAACTGTGTGTTTGACATGAGTTCAACGCAGAATCAGCCTGATGTCCGAGTTCAGATTTTGTTTTCCTTCTTCACTTCCTGTTTTATTTGGAAAGGTCGTGTCTTTTTCTTGTCAGGTCAGCTGATGTCTTGTGTGTTTATAGTTTTTGGCTCCATCTAACGGAGGTTACCTTCTCTCTTTACAATGGTACTAGTGGCGGCCATCTTTGGGGCATGTAGGTGATGTAGGGCCGTAACCTTCAGACACCTTCTGTTTCAGACCAACTCCATAAAGCCTTCAACATTTAGCTCAAATAAAAAACCTAACAAGACGTTTATGTCACATGACAGCACAGTTTCCATAGCAACCAGGTTTGTGTCCTTTGCAGACGTTCCCTCAGCCCTTCACTGGAGGAGACCAACCCTTTTATAGTCCAGGAGGTGCTGGACCAAATGGGACTTCAGTGACTCAGTCGGGTTACCGTAGTAACCACGGTGATCATCATGGTAACAAACAACCACCAAAACACCCAGGTAGACCCCGCCCCTTTCTGTCGTTCACGTTGGCATCAGCTCTAACGATCAGAGTGATTGAAGGCTATGATGTCATCAACAGTGTACCTGGTGGATCAGAGTTCTAGTCGGGGGGGCGGGATTGGCTCCTACCTGGCGGCGTGCTCTGCTGCTCTGTGCTGCTGCTGCCTGTGGGACCTGCTTCATCGCTAACACCCGCAGCCTCCTCGTTTCCATGGAGTCATCCATTCATCATGTTAACAAACAGAAATATAAAAATTCTTCAGGTTTAAACTGAAGACGTCACCTGGTTTTAATGGGACTCCACTAACAGGACTACAAACATGGAGGATGATGAAACAACTGGAGAACGTTTGTGCTCATTTTTACTAACATAAATACTTTAAATGCTGTGTTCTCAGCTTCCTTCTGTAACACTTTATTTCCTGTTATTAAAACTTGCCTGAATGTCTGTTTTTGTTCGTCACTCACACCGAATCAGTCCTCTGATGGCATGGTTGAAGGCTTTCTGTGACCCACTCTCGGGCTTTCCATCATGCATCCATCTCTTTAGCAGCTGTAAGACCAGCTAGTTGGTGTTCATTTATACCAAACGGTCTGCTTTTTGTGTCATTTCATATTAGAGCCATTTCTCTCCATTATCCTAGCTAGGGCATTAGCAGCATACTTCCCCAGAAACACCTGACCTCACGGCGTTGTCATGTCATATGAAGAAAAACACCAATAACTTTGTTAGGACTAAAGTCACAAAAGGAGGATTATCTCTGAGCTTCATCATACGCAGTCTCCTCGGATAAACATACATTTATAGAGGATCATTTGGTGGTTCGGATTCCTGGATGACAGAGACGTTAGACCAAATAAAGGTCCAGTCCCGTCTCTGGACGATCTTTCAGCTGTTCTGTAGGCAAATGCTTAGATGATGCTTTAGTGACAGCTTGGGTACCCTAACCAAAGGTCTGATGAGTTATGTCTCTGCTCAGAAAGTTACGGAGAGGCTGGTTTTCTAAGGCGTGTCCCCCAGGGACACCATTGCTGCTCCGACCTACAAATAAAAATAGAAGATCTCAAAATTCACGCTTTTTCCATGAAGGGTTTAATTGTTAATAGATTACTAAAAACTGGTGATTTCATGAAATGATTGACCTTGTGCCTCCTATTAAACCTAAAATGGTTTGTGAACCAGGCTGTAAACATGTTTATTTCTGAAGTGAAGTTGGCGTTGGGAGTCCTCTCTGGAGCCAGCCCCTTGTGGACGAAGGAGGAACTGCAGTTTTTGTCACTTCCTGGTTGGTTTCCATTTTGGCAGCTGGGGTTTGCCCCTTGGTCCAGCCCAACAGCTTCTCCAGATATTCTCTGGTTGGTTAGAGTTTTCTTCACCACGCCTTTATTGTTATGGTCTGTATGGCATTTCCAGAGTTCTACATCACTACCGTTGACAGTCGTGCCCCTCCACCCACGGAGGCTGTTTAAAGTGTTTTTTACAAACTGTTCTGCAAGTGGCCTCAGGACGATGTAAAAGAGCCAAACACTTAAGATTTAACAAAAACATCTGTTTCCTCAACAGTCCCACCTCTGGCTGTTGGAGAAAGCTGCTTTAAAAGCCTGAAAACCTAGAGGACGTGTCCATACATGAGCTTTGAGCAGCTTTAGAATCACATTATGATGTTAAAAAACAAACTGCATTACATCACAGTGTCCGCATCTCGATGAACGATTACTAGTGATTAATGTTGACCTGGTTCCACAGCTGGACTCGTGGTTTAGCGAAGGATATGACCTTCATGATGGTTGTGGTTAGCTCTATTCTTGATCAGGGTCCTCCTCTAAGAACACCACGGGTCCAGGTCCAGGTCAGTCCCGTTAAAACACACAAACAGACCAAGTTTGACTTTTTATTAAGATTCACACCAGGATGTTTCCTTTCAGAGTAGCTTTAGTTAGATCCAGACAATGGAACTGGTTTAACTGGTCGTCTCAGCAGGTCACCATCCTGTCTGGTTCTACTGTGGTCCGGATCAGTCCACCTGATAAAGTCCAACAAAAGGAGAAAAGTTTGTGTCTCTGCTCGTCGTCATAAAGCCTCGTAGTCCTCGTCGTCTTCGTGTTTCCTCTTCAGCGACTCCCCGGCAGCGTTTTGGGACACCATGTTGGTGGTGATGAGGATGTTCTTGGAGCCAATCAGAGACGGGTTGATGAGGACGTTGGACACCGCGGGCGTGGATGGTGTGGCTGTAGGGACAAACAGGAAGTTAGCCCATGTTGCAGCTGACTCCTGAACCTCCGATTCCTGTTTTGACCAACCTAAAATCCTAAAGATTAAGATCCAAACACCCCCTTCCCACTGCACACATGCATCTCCCAGCTGGCATCAATGAATAGAACTGGTTCTTACTGGTTTTGGTGGTGGTCATCTGGGAGGGTGGAGGGATCTGAACAGTGAACCTTTGACCCGTCAGAGAAACTGGAGCTCCTACTTTAGTGCTGACCGACTGGGCCGATGGAGTTCCTGAGGATGAAACTGAGCTCAGTAAACACCTGGGAAAGGGCGGGGGGGCTAAGATATGATCCTTTTCTTTCTATGAAGTTTTCATGTCTGAAATGTCACACAGGCGCTTTTATTTCTGATCCATGTTGGGACTTCCTCCCAGCAACAGCAGATGGGTTAGGGCTTCACCTTCAGGGTCTCCGACCTCCTAAAAACCACGAGCCTGATCATACATGTACATAATTCCACAACGATACGAAAACAACTCAAAGAGAACTCAATTCCTTATTGTCTGTATGGTCAATGTGCATTTTCCTTTAGAAGAAGAAACTGTTTTTAGCGCCTCTCAAGATAAAAATCACAAGGTGCTTCACAAGAACTAAAAATAAATGATTAAAATTTTTTAATAAAAATAGAAAAAAGAGAAAATTTAGATTAAAAAATGTGAAGGAAGACAAACATGAATAAGAAAAGGTATTCATGGGATCCAAGAAAGGCAGAACTGGTAGAAACAGCAGCATGAAGCGAAGCTAGTGCGGAAGAATCAACAGGAGGTCACACCAAGGTTCCTGACAGAGGGTTTGGTGTGAGAAGCAAGCTGACCAAGAGAGGCTCTGACTTTGGGAACCAGCTTGTCTGGAGCACAGATGAGGATCTCAGTCTGGTCTTCATTCAGCTGTAGAAAGTTCCCAGACATCCAGGTTTTAATAGAGTCTCAGCAGCTGTGCAACAGCTGCAGCTTAGACATCTCATGGGGCTTAAAGGAGATGCACAGTTGGATGTCATCTGCATAAAGATGGTAGGAGATTCCTTTAAAAGAGCTCAGCATGTGCTGGAGAGGGAGCAGATAGAGGAGGAACAGTAGAGGGCCCAGCACAGAACCTTGTGGGACACCATGGGTGAGGGAGGTGGTGGAGGAACAAAGCTTGGAGACGGCCACAGAGACAGATAAGAGAACCACTCCAGAGCAGTCCCTGAAAGGCCTACCCAGTCTCTCAGCCTATCCAGCAGCAGGTGATGGTCAACAGTGTCAAAGGCTGCAGTCAGGTCCAGCAGAACCAGAACAGAACAGTCCCCTGCATCACTGTGAGTCAGAAGGTCATTAGAGACCCTGAGAAGAGCTGTTTCAGTAGAAAACCTGACTGGAAACTATCATAGATGTTATGTTCATCAAGAGCAGCTGTGAGTTGTTTAGCCACAACCTTTTGCAAGATCCTGGAGATGAACGGGAGTTTAGAGATGGGTCTGAAGCTGCTATGGAGAGATGGACCAAGATTGGGTTTTTAAGAAGCGGGTGGATTACAGCGTTCTTAAAATTAGCAGAGACCTGACCAGAGACTAGGGAAGCATTAATTACAGAGAGCACACTGGGACCGATGGACTGAAAAGCATTTTTAAACAAAGATGAGGGCCAGATGTGGAGGGGGCATGCAGATGTTTTCATAAAGTTAACTAGTCTGGTTAGCTCAGGCAGAGAAACAGGAGCAAAGCTATCTAGGATGACGGGCCGGGTTGGAGTCGGAGGAGGCAGAGATGAGGCTGAAGGAGAGATGCTAGATCTAACCTGATTGACTTTGTCCACAAAGTGACAGGAAGTTCTCACAGTCTCCATCAGAGTGAACGGAGGCTGTAGGTGAAGCAGGAGAGACAATGGTGCTGATGGTGTTAAACAACACCTTGGGACTCCCTTTGCTCTGGGACACCAGCGCTGGAATCGGCTTCCTGCCTGTTTTAGATCATCACACAACTGATGTGTTTGGTTTAGTGATGAACCGCTCCTGTAGACACTAATGAAGGCTGAGGAGACGTTTCAGATTAAGGTGTTAAAAAGACCAACGCACAGCCAGGAGGACAGCAGTTCGTTTTTACGACAGCTACTTTAAACGGACTCTAGGGGGTGCTAAAGCACGTCTACACTTAGTTTCCCTTTAATCTGCTGACTTGTTTGTACCAGCTCTTCTGACTCCTCTTCAGTCGTTTTTCCGTTCTCATGAACTCACGCTCAGCGCAGCGCGCCGGGAGGAAAATGTTCAGGTTGGTAGGAGGGAGTAGTGATGCATTTGGTGTGTGTGGTTAGGGTTATATCGCCCACCCCTAACCCGTGTCGGGACTCAGGCGAGACTCACCGAGGGTGGGTGTGGTCGGCCTGCTGGAGACGGCGCCAACGCTGAGGCGAGGAACTGATATTCTACCAACAGACGGGGCCACCTGGAGTGGAAAGGTAAGAGGTAAACAACAGGAAATGTGAGGAGAAGCTGCTGCTCTAAGAAAAATCGTCTCCACCTTCTTCTGGATGGACTTCAGTCTGTAGTTAGGAGCTGTCAGGCAGTAGCGGTCCGGAGGAAGCCGAGGTCCAGTGTAGGGCTTGATGAGCGGGAGTGGAGACTGGTTCTTCTGTCTCGCCACTTCCAGCAGAAACTGAACCAAGAGAGCAGATGTTTCCAAGCAGATTTAAACGAGAACAGCTGGAGCACGGATGATCAGAAATCTACACTTTACAGCATGAACAGAACTAGAGTCAGGTGAAACTCTGGGATACATTATGGCTTCTGAGAACAGTGTTTAGCATTCTCTCTCTTTCTTAGACCGCTCTGTTCCTCCTTGAAGAAACCGAGTTGAGATCAAGTCAGGATTGTTGCGTCTGCTCAATATTTGCACATTTTGACTAACCCAGCATCAGCTGGTCCAGTTGGGATACAGACTGACTCCTGCTGGAGCCCTTTAACACAGACTTCTCTTACTGATCCATGAAAGGAGGGGCTAGGATCTCTGGGAAGGAGGACTCTAAAGACAGTTTTCCAGACAGCACTACTCAGCCTAACTCAGTACAGCATGGGTTAACTCAGCTCACATCAGCTCCCCTCACACCCCTGTACTCACGCGTTAACTGGCCATCACTCCATTCCCGCAGGTTGTTACATTGGTATCAATTTATATACAAAACAATCATCGGTAGAACACCGTCATATCTTCACTCATTACTCATCACTTCCAACAACCAGCGCATTTTACATTCCAGTAACCTAATCTCTATGGTTATTCCCAAAGCTCGCACCTCCTTTGGCCGCTCCTCATTCCAGTTTGCTGCTCCCAACGACTGGAATGAGCTGCAAAAATCACTAAAGCTCACTACCTACGTTCCATTATCTACCTTCAATAATTCATCACCATCAATAGTTTCTGATCAATGTGCCTGCTGCTGAGTACTTAAAGGAGTCATCATCTATAACACCGTGGATATCTACGTCCTATTACAGTCTTTTAGACCATTAAAATAAATTTTATTGGAAAAATAAATTAAAAATGTGCTTTTCTGATCCTTTTTTGTAAAGGGCATATTTTCTTGCCAGATCACACGTGATATTTCGGCTGTGTCGGACACGTGCGGGACAGAGGGGTGCGTTGATTGGTGGAAGGAAGCAGGAAGCAGCTTCAGCATCTTGCTCCAAAACAACAAAAGTTATAACTGAACCCGACCTGGCAGTGACCTACGGGATCCAACAGTACGAGCCCGAGCCTGGCCTCGTGCGTAATGGCTTCCTCACTTGTTGAGTTTTTTTCAGCGAAGCGCCATAAACCGGAAAATGATGGGACGCGGCATTGGAGATCTGTAAACAGTCTAGATGGGACAAAGCAAGCTAAACAGCCTGGCATCGGCTCATCATGCTGTTGTGAAGATGGAATACACAAACCGAGTGGACCTTTTTTCCCCGTAACACGGATCAGCAACGGTAAGACGTAATTTATGCGTTTCACGTTATGAAATGAGCTTTGTTGTGCTGGTTTGTTCGCTGCTGGCTCATATTTGGTTATATCTGGCCTTTGTGTCGACATATAGGCCAGAGCTCAAGTTCTCGTGTTGGAGTGCGCGTGCTCGTGGGGTGCATGTGAGCTGGTTGAAGAAGGCAAGATTAAACAAACGCGTCAATGTTAAATATCGGCTTCTCAGCCAGTGAAAAATCATTAGGAAGCCATTATAGACATGTTTTCAAGTGGAAAAGTGAAGATTTCAGGTCATGACCCCTTTAAAGATTGTTTCATGTCTGTTTTGATTGGTTGTACATATTATATATGAGAAGAGTCTTTATGTCTGTTTTTATCTTATCTGTTGGTGCAAAGCTACTTGTGTCTCTGCTGCTGCCTCTTTACTGAGACAAAAGCAGCCTGATCAGTAAACCGGTGATCTGTACGCTCCACAGAAACACACTCACAACAAAAATGGTGGTGATGTTGAACATCGGTTTTATGCTTTTTGCCAGGCTGTACCAGGAAACGGCTGCAGGGCAGAATGCTTTGGAGCACCCAGTGAGCCTAGCCGTTCAGTCAGACAGTCGCAATGCCAGCCTGGGTCAGTGCGCTAGGAACCACAAGGAAGCAGGGGCGTAAGAGTAGAGGGAACAAAGGGAGAAAATACCGAACCGCACCCATCCGAGTCACGCTAAGTAGTGCCGTTGGAAAAGGCCTACAAGATACAAGAGGGGTGGGAGGAGTGGATTTGGGACATTTTGCTGGGGGGTTCATCTAGGGTAAGACTGGGAAGAGTTCAGGCCTGTAACTCGTACCATTTCTCTGCATATTTGATAAATAAAACCAGATTAACTGAAGCTTCTGAACCGTGGTCATTACTTCAGCATTACAAGTTGTTTCATATCTATCAAGAAGTGAATAAACAACAATTCCTCCAGTTCTGAACCTGCACTAGGAGGAGTCCTTCCATAAAGGCTTACGTCTCGTGGTGGTGGAGAGGTGAAGGACTGGTCCATACGACACTGGATGGCCAATTTTATGTCATCAGCATCCACGCTTGACTTCTTGGCGTGCGTGGCATAGATTTTAGCATCTTCGATGATGGTGGTCACATATCCTGTAGACAAACCAAGGAAATGAAAAGTCCAATGAAAACCACCATCAGGAACTGGGTTTGTTCTGTAGGACCAGTTTTCAGCTGACATCGGTTTGAGAGTAGCCTCGTTGCAGCTACATTTCTGTTTCATACTGTAACAACCATTGGCTGATGGGATTTTGGTTTAAAAGGGCTCGTTAGTATTTTTGTTACTTTTATTTTGCAATTTCCTGTAGATCTGGAAGTGCTTTACTTTGAAGGACGTGATTGTAATTTTCGTTGCTTGATGGTGACCAGGACAACAGCAAACAAATGTCGAAGCTAAAATACGGACAAATAAAAAAACTCTTTAGCACAAGCTAGATTTCTGCTCAATGAATTAATTATATTAGAATAAGTAGCATCTCCCTCTCTTCTGGATGGGAGCAGAATTTTACTCACCTGGAAAAACACAACCCACCTACAAGTGTACAATGGTTGAGGGAACTTAAGTTCTGTTTACATCTAGAAAAGATTCATTACTCTAAACAACATCAGTGATACGTTTTACAGGGTGTGGGGGCCCTTCCTTTTGTTTTCTCAACACCTGAGATCCAGGACTCCCGCCCCCGTTTATACCTTAGGGAAAAAAACAACAGCAATGGCCAGAGTAGACACTGAGCATGAGACTTACCCTTTGGGATTAAAGGCAAGCATTTTGGTTTTTACAAACATGAAAATGGGCAAGGATTACTCCACTAAGATAAAATATAATAGCAACACTACGAACATGCAAAAGCATGTTACGTCTTCCATCTCGAGTTGCATCAAGAGAAGAAGCCGGCGGTTGTTCCTGCTAACCAGCCAACAATCGAGAAAGGATTATTAAAACTTCCCCACAACTCCGAAAGACCACTCTCAACGTTGCCTAACCGTTCCCTTATCGATTCCAGTTGGCGTGAATGAAGTTACCACGCATGTTCTGTAGCTTATGCATTTCCTCAGCAGGAAGAGGCACAAACGCTCCAAAGTTTGGTTATATACACTGCTCACAAAAATTAAAGGAACACTTTTTTTATTGGGCCTGGCATGAAATCAATGAAACCTGTCTGATAATTTTCTGGTTGATGAAGCAGCTGAGGGCATTGTTAATCACTTTCAGCTGTATTGGTGTTCATGGACTTAACGACAGGTGCACTAAAGTGGCAACAATTACAAAACCCTCAAAACAGGACTGGTTTAACATGTGGAGGTCATTTCAAGTTTCTCCCTCTTGATCTTTTTTGGCTGGTTTTCCACTCGTGCTAGTTTTGGCTTGAGTAATTATCTCTACTGGCAGCATGAGGCGATTCCTTAACCCTACAGAAGTTGCACAGGTTGTCCAACTTCTCCAGGATGGCACATCCACACGTGCTGCAGCAAGAAGGTTTAATGTGTCTCCCAGCACAATCTCCAGAACATGGAGGAGATTTCAGGAGACTGGCGGTTATTCTCGGAGAGCTGGACAGGGCCGTAGAAGGTCCACAACCCATCAGCAGGACCGATACCTGCTCCTTTGTGCAAGGCGGAACAGGCTGAGCACTGCTCGTGCCCTACAGAATGACCTCCAGAGGGCCACTGGTGTGAATGTCTCTACCCAAACAATCAGGAACAGACTTCATGAAGATGGCCTGAGGGCCCGACGTCCTGTAGTGGGCCCTGTGCTCACTGCCCAGCACCGTAGAGCTCCACTGGCATTTGCTCAAGAACACCAGAATTGGCAAGTCCGCCACTGGCGCCCTGTACTTTTTACAGACGAGAGCAGGTTCACCCTGAGCACCTGTGATAGACGTGAAAGAGTCTGGAGAAGACAAGGAGAACGTTATGCTGCCTGCAACGTCGTTCAACATGACAGGTTTGGTGGTGGGTCAGTGATGGTCTGGGGAGGCATATCCATGGAGGGACGCACAGACCTCTACTGCCTAGGAAATGGTGCTCTGACTGCCATAAGGTATCCAGATGAAATCCTTGAACCCTTTGTCAGACCCTACGCTGATGCAGTAGGTCCTGGTTTTCTCCTAATGCACGACAATGCCCGGCCTCATGTGGCAAGAGTATGCAGGCAGTACCTGGAGGATGAAGGAATTGAAACAATTGAATGGCCTTCACGATCCCCTGACTTAAACCCAACAGAACATCTGTGGGACATTATGTTTGGGTCCATTAGGCGGCGCCAGGTTGCTCCTCAGACTGTACAAGAGCTCAGGGATGCCCTCACACAGATCTGGGAGGAAATGCCACAAGACACCATCCGTTGTCTCATTAGGAGCATGCCCCGACGTTGTCAAGCATGCACACAAGCTCGTGGGGGCCACACAAGATACTGAAAAGCATTTTGAGTTGCAGAAATGAAGTTTTTGAAATAATGGACTAGCCTGCCACATCTTCATTTCACTCTGATTTTAGGGTGTCTACACAATTGAGCCCTCTGTAGGCTGAACACTTTTATTTCCATTAAAAGACTAGGCATCCTTTTGTTCCTAAGACATTGCCCTGTCGTTATTTGTATAGATATCCAACTTCATATTGAGATCTGATGTATCTAATGTGTTTCTTTAAAGTGTTCCTTTCATTTTTGTGAGCAGTGTATTACGAGAAAAGGTGACAAAATGGCAACTTGCAAAGTAGATATTGCATCCTAGAGAGGAAACTTGACAAATGTGCAAAAGCATTTGCACACAAAATATGTGATAACTTAAAGTTAATGTGGTGTTTTTGACCCGCTCTGAACTAGTGAATTTCACCGCAGCAGCAGTGACGTTTCTGACTGTTAATGCTGCAGGTAACTTATCAGCATTTACCTGATACACACACCTCCACACTAGCAGACTCCAGTCAGACCTGTGGTGATGCAAAAGCTACAGCAACACTACACCATACAGGAAGATGACTCTGCATTCACAAGGAGCATAAGAAGAACATTTGGAAAGATCTTTCCAACTGTTACCATCTACAACTGATTATTTATCATTAATAAACTGACAGTTATTATGCAGAAAACGGGGTGCAATTTATCATTTGCCACCTATTGAACTACGCTGGAACTGATAAGGGAACTGGGTTGATAGAACCTACAATGCCCCTAACCCTACAATAATGGCAAAAATGATCATCACGATTAGTTTTGACTGTAACTGAGATCTCAATTATTTACGACAAATTTAATGAATGTTGATTTTATTTATTTGTTTGGTCATAAAAATGGACAGGGCACAATCAGAGGAAAGAAAAATAAGTGGAAAAAGGACAGAAACAAGATCATTTCACGCACGCACTTCATGACGTGGCTCGCTGTATCATGAATTTATTTTGCTGGTAGAACATCTGGTTTTGTGAGCGAGTGAGATCCACAGAGAAAGGTTTATGATTGCTCAGTCGACGTAACGGGATCATCATTCCCTTTCCTAATGACGGTCCAGAACACAGGTTGGGTGTTTTGCTAGCCTGCAGGAAACATCAATGATAAGGTTCTACAGAAAGTAGCTAAGAGTCCTCAGAAATGTTGCTAGGTTGTTCGCTAGGTGCTTTTAGGAAGAAGAAAAGTCATGAGGGGTCTGAAAAGTTGTTAGAAATAGCAACAAAGTCACTAAGTTAGCAACACTGTGTAGGAGGTGCGCTTGATTTGCAACTAGGGGCAGCGCGGGAGTAAATCAGGAGAGGAAACAAATCAGTTTATTTTGTTTTTATAATAGTTTAAAACTCAGATCGTAATCGAGATTAAAATTCAATTAATTGAGCAGCCCTACATTCTATTAAAATAAATGATGGATGGGGTTTGCTCCTCTGAGACTTACTGTAAGTGAACTCCAACATCTGGTTGATGACTCGGGGCTCGTACTCTGTCACCCCCATGTCCTTCAGGATCTGGATCATCACCTGCAACAGAGCCAGCTGCTTTAATATTATATAAAAGCATGAATTCATTCTGTAGCTGTTGGTTTACGGGAGGCTTTATGTTAGAATCCAAAGTTCCAAGTAGTATTGTCAAAAGAATCGGTACTTCGGTACCGACCCGGTACTACAAAAATGTAACCGTCACGGTACCAAGATTTCGCAGGTACCGGTAGTACAGAGAACCCGTCTAAACCCGGATCCTTGATGCGCATGATTTGCGCATTTACTGGGCGCGTGCAGTCGCTTCTAAAGCAACGCCGCAGAACGCAGAGTGACAGCGAGCGGTGGACCAGCTGATGTATACCATACCATACCATACCAATTTATTTATAAAGCACCATTTAAAAATAGCATGGCAGCTAACCAAAGTGCTGTACATAAAAGAGCCAAATGCTTGAACATATCAACAAAACACAGTGAAAGCATGGAAATCAGGTAAAAAACAAAACAGCACAAAATCACGGATAAAAATTCCTACTAAAAACTAACAGACTAAGAGAACAAGTAAAAAGTAAATAAAGTTCATTCACGGAGACCCCCCGCCACGCCACGCTGTCATGGAGACCGACAGGAGAGACGCTTCGCTCCAGCAGCACCTCCCGTTCTCATGCTTTCTTGTATTTTTAATTCCAAAACTTGACAGGATGTCCCACAGACCCCTGAATCCCTCTGTTAGCGCTTGTCATCAGGAACGTACTGACACAACGCTCGCCTCCGCTGATCAGTGACGTAGGAGGCGGACTTAATGCGACATGACCGTTCAGACTAGTCGCTTTCAAAAATTCGCATGTGTGTCAGAATCAGTACTACATAGAGTGCGGTGTGAATACACCATCGTCTTTATTAACTATTTAAATCTCCTATACGTTTAATTAGGGTAACAAACAGGATGACATAAAGGCGTTGACTGCTCACAGACCGTTTTTCTTTTTTTAATGATTGTAATGTGTTTCCAAAAGATGAACAACAATGTATGGCTCAGTCAGTGTTTATGTCCTGAAAATCAGTTTGTCAATAAAGCTGTTCTAACTAGAGGTTCTAGTCTGGATAACTAGCAGGTTTACAAAAATATATGAACAAAAACACATTTTGATTAAATAAAAGTGCATTAAAAACATGTTATGATAGTAGTACAATAGTAACTCAGTTCATTTTTCTAATATACAGCACTGATTCACAAAAGATGTCATCTCAAAGCACTTTACAGGAAAATTAATGTTTTTATTGATAAATTTAGTCTAAATAAAATTTTGGTTTGGTACCGAAATTGGTACCGAGTGAATTTTCACTGGTACCGGTACCGAATACTGAAATTCTGGTACCGTGACAACACTAGTTCCAAGTTTGCGTGTTCCTCAGAAAAACCAGAGTTTACCTGACGTCATTAACAGGAAATGGCCTTTATTTACAGTTGTGCCGGTTTTCACACCCTGGTGGATGTTTTGGCCACTTCTCAAAGAAAATGAATGAAAACAGAAAAGCTCTTTTTCCAGCTCCATTGGCTTTTCTTGCTCTAAACACGGTGTAGCAGTGGTTTTTGCCTTCAATTACTGACAGTTTCAGCGACTCACAGCCGCCATCTTCAGAGCCACGCCGGCTTGACGGCGTCACTTCTGCAGTGTATTTGCGGGCAGTAGACTACAGTGTGAACCCTTTTCAAATCACCAGAATAAAATAAAATACCAAAATGACCCTGTCAAATAGCCTGGCAAGCCATCCTATATATGTGAATATATAGTCTGGCCACGAACCATTGACGGCTCTCAGTCGTGAGGCGGGATCTACGGTTGTCTTTCAAAATGTCAGCACGCAATTGGATAGCGCTAGGACCAATCAGAGTAACGAACAACGTGACGTAATCACAGCGATGGAAAAGCGGGACCCACTAATGGCGTCAATGATTTCTGTGGTTTTTGTATAAAAACATGTGAATATCAGGTGTACTGGGACATTGCACTACTGTGTTTGATAAAAATAAGAAGCCGCTAAGTATATCAGACAGACTTACGCACGTTGGAGTCTAAATAATCCAATGTTGATGACAAAGCCGTTTCAAACCAACGTGGTTCCTGCGCCGCCGCCATGTTGCTTGGGTTCGCGGCCGCAGCGCTGACGTCATCGGCTACTCCCGCTCTATGATTGGCCCACAATATAGAGCGCTGTGATTGGCCCAACCAAAACTATAGCGAGTTGTGATTGGATAGACACAGCAGTGATTTGGGCTGCGAGGGTTCCAATGAAGCGTGCCTAGACCAAACTCTGCAAAGCAAGAATTTGGTCTAGTTCACTAGGCTACCTGTCAAAGGTATTTTGGCCTGAAACATGTACACCACTTACACAAATGGGGTTGAATGGCTGCTAAAGGTAACCATCCTCACCTGTAGTCTGTTTCCTTGCACCTGTGTGTGATTATTAAAGGTGTGTGAGCTTTTGCGGGGCCTGAAATTCACAGCAGGATTGTGGGTATTGCGCATTATATAATCGATTCTCGCAAAGTTAGTTTTTATAATGCGGGAAATTCCCGCGTACAGCGAACATGCACGTAGGCGTAAAAAATCCACTTCCGCTACAACCTTCGCGTGCTGCACTCTCTTCCTCTCCTTTATTAAAAGATTAGTTTCCTCTCTAGCTAGCAAATCAGTGGTTGTTGGTTAACGTCCGGACCCAAACATGGACCGCTGGTTAAAACGCAAGTCTGACGTTAAAGTAAAGCCAGGCGTACACTGTGCGACTTTTTCACTCGTAGCGTTCAGCTTCAGCTCAAACTGTACGAGTTCATCGCAGAGCAAATCTCACGAGTCATGCGCTCACACTGTACGACCCAGTTCTCCGATGCGACCTGACTAGGGATGGGCACCGTATTCGGTACTTTTTGCAGAACGGACCGAATTCCATGGTACCGACCGTGGACCGATTCACGTGACATGAAACGGTGCCTTGTTTCGGTACCTGCTACATGCGCGAGTTCATAATGATGTCAGACGCTGTGTGAGCGAGCCTTCCAGACAGAGCGAGGTGAGTTAGCGAGCGAATAGCATGGCGGATAGAAAGCGCTCCAAAGTCTGGCTTCACTTTAATAAATGCAGCGACAGTGGAGATTACGCCCGCTGCAACTTGTGTGGCATGAAGTACAACGCAACCGGTGGTAACACGTCGAATTTGAGGAAGCACCTTGTGAAACACAAAGTCTTCCTCAAGGCCGAAGAATGCACAATCTTTGCTAGGCCTACACGCACCGACGTCACATCTGCACCCTCCCCAGCGAGCGACACTGGTGAAACGGGTTCAGCAGCGGGTGGTGACAACAGCGACAATGATTCGAGTGAGGCATCATCGTCTTCATCAGCTGCAGGTAAATAAACTGTGTAATGATGACGTTAGCTTGTCATTTTAGCTTCCATTAACATTGCAGTCAGCTAATTTCCCCGTATTTTTGTAACGTTAATGTTTTTTATCTGCAGGACCAGCAGTAAGAGTTAAAGCTGCAATGGTGACTCCCTTCACAAAAGCTAAGGAGACAGCCTTAGAGAACAGATGAGTGTCACAGAGCTGTAACTGCTTTTGTTGTGAAAGGAATGTTGCCTTTTACAACTGTGGACTCGTCCTGGTTTAGGTATATTATTGCTGATATTACTAGGGGTGTTCCAAAAAGGGTACTTCACGATTCGATTCGATTTCGATTATGGGAGCTTCGATTCTTCTATTATAATGGTTGTTGGTTCGATTCGATTACTGGTGCCATGATTCTTCGATTATTGACATTTTTAATGCTTTTTTTCATACGAGATTGATTGTCTTCTTCTTTGTCTACATTTGTAAATAAATAACCTATCAATTAACTCAGTTCCTCTAAAACTACTCTCAGTAACTAAATACATTTTTTTTTTACATTTAACTATTTTTCAAAGACAAAATCTTATTTTATGACTGTGACTTGTGTAAATATTTGCACTTTGACCAACTTAACTTCGATCAGGGAAAGCTTTAAACATTTAAAACCTGCTAGGGAATCATTTTTTCTCTCCTTCCTTTACTTTATTTAACAAAAGAACATTATTAGAAAACAGTTCAATAACATGCAAAACAACATGCTGTCACCTCAACTGTCTTACAGCTTTTGAGATATTGAATAACATTTCATTTCTACTGGTAACAATGTAATGGTGGCACGTCTATAATGTACGGGTTGGCAATAATCCAGTTTAAATTACGTTCACAGATAGAAGTGTTTGTGAATTACATACTATAACGGCTTGCCATAGGCCTGGAGCGGTGTGTTGCACAATCTCGTAGCAACAACAACGTGAGTCCCGGTAGCTGCTGTGGTTCTGCTCCATAGCGCTGCAGACAGCTACGAATAAACAGGATGGTGGGACTTTTCTTCCGCTTGTAGAGTTTAGTCATTCTTAGTTCCAAGATCATCGTGTTCTTTTGGAACCCACGGCATGAGTCTGCTATCCGCTAGCTTAGTTAGCATTAGCCAATCTGCCTGTAGCTGCGCGTTTGATCCCAAACTTTGGACCGTTTCTGCTGGTTCCTCTATTTTCCTCCACAGCATCATTACCACATTGTGCGCCAGTAAAAAGCATCTTCCTTACACAAAAACAAATAACTTACATTTGTTAAGGCTCTTTTAGTACCGGCTTTGCAACACAGCTTTCACGTCATTTATTTTTTTAAGCATCGGCGTTCATTAATCGATTCTGAATCCTCACGTGAAGCTTTGCGATGCATCGCCACATCGATGAAATGCACCCACCCCTAGATATTACGTCACATAGTGTGATTGTAATGGACTGAGCTGAGATGGAGAAAAAAACAGATTGTTTATTATTATTGTGTGTTGTTGTTGTGTGTAATAGGGAGATGACAAGGGCCCTCAAGCCAAAGTGCAGCCCCCCCAACAAACTTCTGATGGAGTGAATTTTCTTTTCCTGCAAAAAAACATTCTGAATAATTTTGCCCTATTATTTCCAGATTGCTGAGAGTGTCAGATGATGACATGAGCAAGTGTGAGGACTTTGTGGATACCATGAGGGTCCTTTACACATCCATACTTGCAGTTTCAGCTGATAGGAGTGCCACTGCGGGGCAGATCCTCCCCATCCTCGACAAACTCAGGGCCAAGTTTGAGGTGAAAGATGAAGATTCTGCTTTCAAGAAAGCCATCAAGGAGAAGGTCTGGGCAGACCTCTCCCATCGTTACACAGTATGTAGTTCATTTGATTCTTTCAATTAATAATTAAAGCAATGGTGTAATGAAATACTTAAAATGCATTGTCCAACTGTTCTTGTTCAATGTTGCTAGGAGGAAACAAACAAAGACACGACGACGCTCAGCGCAAAACTCGCCCCGAGCTCGTAGAATCTCGCACGAGGAGAAAATCGGCTCAAAAAAGTGAAAAAGTCGCACAGTGTACGCCCGGCATAACCGAAGGAGAACCTGCTTCCAAAATATTATCACAAGAAAGTCCTAGCCCCATCGCCGGAGGTGGTGTAATGAAATACTTAAAATGCATTGTCCGACTGTTCTTGTTCAATGTTGCTAGGAGGAAACAAACAAAGAGCTACGACTGTTCCTTGAGGAGGCTGCTGCTCTAGATCCTCGTTTTAAAGATTCAGGATGAGGCTGTTTGGACCCGCCTAGAAAATGAAGCTGTAGTCCTCTTCACTGGAGACAAGGTTTGTTCATCATAATTGTAATGTGGACAACAGCTGGGCATATGCACTCTGTTTCAGTATGATCATATAATTACCATATTTTAATTATTTGTTCTGTGTATGCTTTATTTAAGGATTGGAGAGGTGACCCAGCAAGAAGGGGAGGAAGTAGCTGAGGGAGAAGAAATGCCAGAAGCTCCTGAGAAAAGAAAGAAAAAACTGTCAGCCCTTGGGGAGCCATTTCAGGATGAGGACCAGGAAGTGTTATTCCAGAGTGAGATAGACACCCAAGCACCTTCATTAGCCGAAAAGGCCAAGAACGAGCTGCTTATCTATCAGAGATTTCCAGCAGGCCTCAGCTCTGTGCATCCCCTCTTGTGGTGGTGGCAAAAGAGAGACCAGATGCTTATGTTGGCCAGCTTGGCCAAAAATATCTTTGTGTTCAAGCCTCTTCCACTCCTTCCAAGGGAGTTTTCTCCACAGCAGGGGATACAGTCAGTGTTGAGCGGGCTCGACTCTTGCCTGAGAAAGTGGACATGTTAAAATGTAAATAGTTCTATATTGTTATATTTAATTTTGTAACATATTGTTATATATTGAAAATAAATATTTGAATGAAAAAAAGTTTTTAATTATTAAACACAAAAAAGTATCGAAAATTGGTATCGTTAGGTACCGGTATCGATTCGTAAGTATCGGGAATTGGTACCGGATCGATTCAAATGTGAAAGGTACCCACCCCTTCACCTGAGTGCTCACACTGTACGTCTGGCATGAACTCGTCGCAGCTAAAAAAAAGTATATATGACGCAACGCGTTGGTCTGAGTACAGGAGGACGAGGACGGCATTTGGAACAGAAGCGTACTCTGTTGCTTCATGGCAAGCGCTGCTTGTTGCTACGGTTAAAAAATCAATCTGACATAAAAATAAAAGTCTGGTTTGTTCCGTAAATAACAAAATAACAACGAAAACATTATTTGTATTATATTTGATCCACTTTGAAAATCGATAAATTACCAGCATTTCCCGCTGTTAAATGAAGAAAAAAAGTTTATTTTTCATCAAAACAAAGCAACGCTGCTTTTATTTTGATAGTGGGTTAGCTATTTGGTTTGTTTTCGCTTCCACTTCCTTCATTTACGCTACTGCTTCTGTGTTTGCGCCGTGTGCGGTTCTGATACTTTTTGGGTCACAGACGCTCGCAGCGCCGCTTCAACAGTGCGATACCCTCACGAGGGACGAGCAAAATATCAAACACGCCAAAAATCCGTGCGAGCTTACGATTGCTGATCGGCAGATGGTCATGTGGTGTTAATCGCCTCTCGTAACCCCCTGTATACTACACCACGCTCAGCGCAAAACTCGCCCCGAGCTCGTAGATTCTCGCACGAGGAGAAAATCGGCTCAAAAAAGTGAAAAAGTCGCACAGTGTACGCCCGGCTTAACCGAAGAAGAACCTGCTTCCAAAATATTATCACAAGAAAGTCCTAGCCCCATCGCCGGAGGTGGCACTGATACCAGCGATGACCCAAATCCTCCGGACTCTCAAAGCGGTAGCGTCAACGCTACAAAGTAGACCAAAGATAAGTTTCAGGCTAACTGGCTCAGACTATTTCCCTGGCTTGAAAATAATAATGGTGAAATGAACTGCTCCATCTGTAAAATGTACGGCGATGTACCTTTTACTAGTCGATGCTACAAAACATCAACTTTGCGCCGTCACTCAGATGGTGTGTGTCACACAGCAGCGATGAAACAAAAACGTGAGGCAGATTCAGCCAAAAATGTGTTTGGGCTCCTGACAAACCCTTGCATCTTCCATCCAGAGCTGCCCTGAACTTTCCAGTTTCTGAGACATGAGGAAATCTAAAGAAATGTCACAGGAAAAGGTGACTAAACTCTATAAAACAGGAAAGAGATATAAAAAGATGTCCAACATACTGATACAGCCAATCAGCGGTGTTAGAACTCTGATTAAGAAGTGGTAAAACCAAACCACGACAATGCCAATAAACCGCCTCAAACAACTTCTGCTGACATTCAGGACTCCCTCAAAGAGAGTGGCACAACCAGGATGCCTTTGAAGAAAACTGGGCTACAAGGCCGAGTTGCCAGAAGAAAACCGTTACGACGCAAATGCCAAACAGCACAGAGACAAGCCTCAACATTTCTGGAACAACATCATTTGGAGTGATGAGACCAGAATTTAATTGGCCATAAACGTTACGTCTGCAGAGGAGTCAACAAAGCCTATGGAGTTGGTTGGCTGATGTTACCAAGGCACTGGAAATCTGGTCAAAGCTGATGGCGAGATGAACGCAGCAGCTTATTAAAAACTACTGGAGTTTTGATAGCAGCTGGTAGAAAAGCACTTACGAGACACTGGCTGCTCCCAGATCCACCTACAATACAGGAATGGACAGACATAGTAAACGACATCTATCTTATGGAAAGGATTACCTCCTCCCTCCGCCTTCAGGAAAATATATTTATTAAGCGATGGACCAAGTGGGTTAAATATGCTGACCTTATATAGACAAGTGTTCAGAATCTGAAGAGGTGACCTTACTATGTGGCTATTGCCCCCCCCCCCCATCTCTGATAGCATTAAAGGACCTAAAGACTGACCTGTTTCTCTCCTACTTTGTTTGAGGAAGAAGGGGAAAGAGGAGAGTTGAGAAACACCCAATGTCTTTCCTAATTTGTTTGAAATGTTCTAATGTTCTAATGCATTGTATAAAAAAAAGAAAAAACACCTAATTGTGAGTAACGGTTTTACTGTTAAAAAGCCAGAAAAGTAAGTATCATAATGTTCTCACATTAAAAAAAAAAAAACTACTGGAGAAGAATTTGTGCTCATCAGCCTGAAAGCTACACATGGGTCCATGGAGCTGGACAGGTGGCATCCAAACGGAAATATAGATCGTGAGTAAGCACCAGAAAGAAAAGGCAAAACAACAAGAGCGCATGCTTCACTTGAAAGTGGGCATGTTGTTGAAAAAAGAAGAAAACTACGTGGGCAGAAACATCCCAGCTGCAGCAGCCTGATTATTAAAAGTCTTGCTAAAGGCATAGGCATGACACAGCAGCTCCTGTGAAGAAGCACTTTCAAAGCCCTGCTGAAGATTCTGGCTGGGAGCAGACTTCCACCCGTGGGGGAAGACCGAGGCGGGCCAAAGAGGAGCGTCAAGGTGCTTTATTACTTCCTCCGTGGTCTTTATTTGTGGAAAAGGCAAAATAAAACAGGAAGCAAAAATGGGGAGGGGTCCTAAAACACAGAATAAAAACAAAACACAGCCTCCCAGCAGACAGCTGCTCCTAACATTAAAAATATTTCCTCAGTTCTTTCTAAACCCGGACAACTTCCCCAGTTCCTACAATAAATATGACATTTACCTAAAATGAAAATAAATCTGCTAGTTGTTGATATTTCTGAGGACCATTTTAAACACGTAACAGTTGACAACAATGCTCCAACACAACTTTATGACCTAACTTAAATCAATTAGGGATTTCCTCTCAAAATGTCACAAACATTTTGTAGCTTTCTCCTAAAAACGGTGAGGTAGATTAATTTCTAACAGATCAAACTCTCCTACTAGTTCTGGTAGCTCAGCAGTCCCATCAGGATGCTAAAGTCAGCGCGGTTAGCACACAGCTCTGAATTATATGCAAGAACAATCCGGATGGAATTAGTAAATAAAACTACTAAACTCTCCGTTTTCATCCAGGAAATGAAAAGCAGCAGGATGATCCGGCTCGGGGCTTTAATTCTCTGCCCGCTGACTTGTGTAAAATGTTTTGTTCCTAAACAGCGCAGAGCTCAAGGCTAGCAGCTAGGCTAACGCATAGCCGACACACAGGCTAGCTTAGCTGAAGTTAGCACGGATAAAGAAACGGAGGAAGTTCGCACGACAAGAAGAATCCAGTCAAGCTGCATATTTAAGCCATAATAAAGAATGAAGTTTGAACGTTACTTGTGCATCTTTCGGGATTGTTTTCGGAGCGGACATTTTGATTCTCCTCCGTAGCGTTCGTTTCCTTCTTCTTCTATGGTATTATCCAAAAGCCTTTTAAAGAGACCTCAAAGGCGCTGGTTATCTACATAAAAACAAACAATTACTAAAGCCTGGTGCTGCCCCCTTCAGGCACGCAGAGAAACTACAGCACAAAGAACTAAAACAAAAACATTAAAAATAAAGAAAGATTCTAATACGTGCTCCTTTATTTAGGGCTGTTTTGTTTCCTTGGGTAAACAGTTCAATGTAGTCCTCTTATTACATTTAAGCAGAATCAACTTAGTTCATTTATAAAATATTATATTTGTCCTTTTTCTGATTTTTTTGTTTTATCCATTGAATTTATTGAGTTTACTTTTAATCCATATTACAAAGGCAGGCCTCTGTTCACCTGGAGCCTCTCTAACCCATGGCTCTTGGGCAGGGTTTGCGTTAACTGAATAATTTCCACGTTACCGGGTTTTTTTTTAACAGTGACAGAGAAATCTGAAGGCTACCCATCATTTTGACAGATCACACCCTTGACTCATGCAGGTGCGCAGATATTTTAAACGTTATGCACAGAGTAGTAAGGCTAAATCATGGAGGTAACAAACTCAATCATTCCCATCAGAGCATCTGAGCATTATCTCACATGTGGACACCATTGTGCATCTCACTGTCCGGGAGCGGAAAGCTGAAGAGCTAAAGACAGGAGCTCAGAGCGTGTATGTGACTATTTTCTCCGTCTGTGTTGGTACAGAGTCATGCAACGCGAGGGCTCTCCAATCAACAAATCAACAGGCTCGCAAGGACGGATGGAGTTGAGCCCTCAGAGTCCAGATGGGTGAGTCCATGAATGTTCAGTGACAGTGTGACGTAGATCTGTCAGGATTTTCTAATCCTAGAGTTTCACCTAGAGTCTATTTTCTATCAGAAGCTACTGCAGGAGATAGGTGGAGGAGACTATTTTCATGTTCAGCCTGCATGAAACACTCAGAGTGACCCGTTAGGATCAGAGATAATCATTAAAACATGGTTTTTCTGTGAAGCTGCTCTTTAACCGCCATACCCGGACGTCCTGTTAGGAAGACGTCTGATGGTAGGTGAAGGATTTGGACTTTCTCTGACTTTCTAATTTGTTTGGAGTTACAGGTCCAGGTAAACCCGACTCCATACATACATGTTTCCATTGCTTTTATTGAACAGCAGAATACCACATACTGTCCTCTTTATTGGTGGTGGTTCTCTGAGTGCACCTCTGTGTGAGTTTTATAAATGAGGCCCCTGAGCGTCGCCTTCTTCTAAGAAACCCAGAGAGATGTTTTGCTGCTGAAACGGGACGAGTCTGGAGGATGTTTCACTAAAATAACCTGAACTGTGTTTAAAACACACATATTTAATTTATTCAGTATTGTTTATCTTTTATATGGGAACCAAGCTGCTGTTTATATCTGCAGGCTTTCAAGATCATTCATGAGATTCTGTCAACAAAAAGAAAATAAAACAACAAAAGACCCAGAAGAACTTTATTGTTGTTCATTTAAATCCGAAATAAATTGATAAAATTGATGATTATTATTTCACTGATTTTCTATAAATACAGTGATTGGTTAAAGAAGGGGTGTTACCCAAACCGGCCTTAAAGGGTGAAGCAGAGCTCCTCCAGGCTCGTGTTATTGGTGGAGATAAAACAGAGCAGACAGAGTCAGTGGTAGAGTCGTGTTGCTGTTAGCCAATCAGAGGAGAGATGTCCACAGATCAGGAAGTAAGACTCCAGATCCTGTCGTCTGAAGCTACTTTCTCCAGCAGCTGATTTCTACTTCCTGAAACAGGTGCACCGGAGCTTTTTTTCCCCCTGAGCATGACTCACAAGGCATTCGTTCCTAGTAGAGACCGCTGCAGATGTACTGATTAAACGAAACCCTAGGTTTCTAACCCTAACCATCACCAGTCTGGTTCTGGTCGGTCAGAGAGGAAACGGATCAGATCGGCCACCTGGACACTCTGCTGCTCTCTGATTGGTTGTCTTCTCTTAGGTTCCATTCAGAACCTGGTTCTCCTTGAATGTTTTCTGTCAGCTGGTTTCTGACCAGATGATTCAGTAGAACCATCAGTTTGACCCATATTGCTGTTGGTTCTGAGTTCAGAGATTTCATCTGAACTCTGATCGTCTCTCTGGTGTCCCAATGTCCCCGAGACTCCTCAGACACCTGGAGTAAGACGTGCTCCAGAAAGCCTTAAATAAGCAGACAGGATCCAAAAGAACGGGTCCAAAGTCCAGAACCTGCAGCGGACCAGCTCCTCGGGCTTAGAGGAGGAAAATAAGGGAGAACAGAAGTTTCTTCTCCAGATCTTCTGGTTTGGATCAGAACCAGGTTTGAGTTTAAAGTTCTCCATGACAGGATTGACAGGAAACCGAAGGTCAAAGGTCAAGACAGCTCTGCTAAGATCATGCTCAGACATGGTGGTGAAGGGCTGATGGTTTGGGCTGGTTCTGACCCAACTGGACCAGAAGGAGTCTATTGTGGGACCATCTGTCTGAAGCTCGGACCAAACCGGGTCATGAAGCAGAACCCAGCAGCAGGTGTACTACAGAACCAAGGTGGTGCAGAGGTCCAGAATCCAGACCAGAACCTGATGTGGAACGCTGTGATGGGACCTGCAGAAAGCCGAATGTCTGCAAACCTGAAGAAGAGTGGACCAGAACTCCTCCAGAACCAAAACGGCCAAAGAGGCTGATGAGGTCAGACTGCTGGTTCAAGCTGCTGAAGGAGGTTCTGTTGAACGTGTGTGACCTCTGACCTTAATGGTCTCAGAAATAGTGGACGGATTCTGCCAGTGTTCAGGAATGTTTGGGCTGTGAATGAAATGTTTCCATGGAAACGAGTTCACTGCTGTTTTAGCTGGCAGCTTCAGGTTCTGGTCCAGTTTCAGGATAAGGTTCTGTAGGGAGTTAAACCTGGAGACAGAACCTTATCAGCAGGTCAAAGGTAGAGGGAGAGGTAAGGCAGGAAGCCCCACCCTCCTGCAGGTAAATTACTTCTAGCTGGTAAAACAGGAACCAGAGTTCTGGTCTGCTTCTGACTGGTCTGGTTACATCAGAACTTCTACTGACAAGCACCAGCAGGGGGCGCTCAGCGAGCAGCTGATGGACTCACCTACAGGAACACCTGAGTTCCTTTCATCTTACTGGTTCTGAACAGAAACAGAACCGGTTTTCTGGACCTCACTGAACCTAAACCATAATAACTAAAGTTAATGTGAAGAAGAAGAAGCTCCAGGTTCCGGTTCTGATTGTTCTGATGTTTGCTCACCACCCCACCAGCAGGATTTATGGTTC
>SSNS01000396.1:155003-162139 GCA_006937985.1 Aphyosemion australe | reverse complement strand
GGTGTTACAGGAAGAGGCAGCTGTCAGATTTAAGGTGGTATTCTCCACTTGGCCGTGCTGCCTTTAGGCTAGAGACGACCACATCTGAGGCTGGGAGGCCTTTTAGGCGAGTCGTTGCTGATCAGAGGTGGTTCTAGCAGCAGCGTGTTGGTGAATCCTCGTAACTGATCCCTGATCTGTTTTAGAGCTGTAGTCATCATAAAACACCTCCAACCTCCCAGACATCCCCGTGGTTCTTTTATTTCAGCTGGAATATGAAGAACTTCCTGCTGGACTCGGCTCCTGAATGAAGAAACGTTCTGCCCAATAAAACTCTCATTTATTTATTAGAAACTGTCATGACCCGGCTCCGCCCATGCCTTGTTTCCACGACAACCACAGCCTGCTCCTTGTCCGCCTCATCTGCCAACGAGGAGCAGGTTGAGAGGAAACTGAAACATCTGGTGTAGAAGGTTCAACCCCAGTATCTCAAAGACCAGCCCACCTGCACTAGACCTGACACCCTGTCCTCCCCACTGCTCGCCTCAGGGGTGTGGTCCAGCTGCCCTGTCCTTCACTTCCTTATCACATCACAGAACAGCAGGTGAGAAGGAGCTGCAGAGACTGAAGATCAGGAAAGCAGCAGGTCCAGACAGGGTGTGTCCCAGACTGAGCTTGGGGGTCCTCTACAGCATCTCTTAACCTGTGTTCCATCCCTCTGGAAGAGCTGCTGCATTGTTCCTCTCCCCAAGGTCAAGCTTCCCAGGGACGATAGTGACCCTGTAGCACTCACCTCTCATGTAATGAAGACCTTTGGAGAGGTTAGTGCTGCAGCTTCTGAAGCCACAGATGCAACATGTCTGCTGTTTGCATACAGAGAGAGGGTGGGGGTGGAGGACGCTGTCCTCTATCTCCTACATCACATGCTCTCACACCTGGATGAAGGGGCTCACGGCTGTGAGGGTACTCTTCTTTGATCTCTCCTGTGCTTTTAATAATTTTCAGTCTCATTTGCTGCAGGAGAAGCTCACCAGGATGGCTGTGGAGCCATTCTTGGTGTCTTGGGTCATGGACTGTTTGACCAATAGGCAGCAGTACGTCTGCATGGGAGGATCAGTCTCCAGCACCCTCAGCTGCAGTGTGGGGGTGCCACAGGGAACAATATTGTCTCCTGCACGCTTCACACTGTATACGTCTGATTTTTGCCATATGCAGAAATTTTCAGATGACATGGCTGTTGTGGCCCGCATCCAAGGGGGTGAGGAGGGGGAGTACAGGCGGCTGGTGGAGGACTTTGTGACCTGGTGCAAGAGGAACCATCTGCATTTTCACTTCATCTTGGTGAAATTAAATGTGTTGTAATTGGATGTAAAACCAGAAAAGTAAGAAGAAACTTGACCATAAATGATGCTGAGATTGAATAAAATGACCAAGAAAATGCTGGATCATTGATCTTTCACAAGCTTCCAAAAGAGGGTTCAGCCTAAATCCCCATTTAACAGCAGAAACAACAATAGAGTGCTCTAAGCAGGCTTTTTGATTTGTTGTTGTATTCTAGTTGTTTTTCTGCAAAGTATCCCTCCCATGGTTGAAATAATCTAGATTTTAATCAGCGTCTTTAGCAAACAAAGGCTTTGAGCTGTTGGAACAACCATAGGTACAGATTAACCCTGTCCAACGCTGTTTCCTCTACCTGTTGGCTGAATCCACCTGCCTAAAGTGAAGCCAACACAGAAGTGATAAAAACTCAAACTCATCTGCCCAACCCTCACAGACCCGCTCTCAGCGCCATTTCTGTGTTTTCTGGGAGTGACGAGATGCATGATGATGTGGCCAAGATGGTGGTGGTGGGAGCCGCCTAGGGAGCCTAAGCCACGCCCATTCTGGACCATGGGTCCCAGGAAGAAAGAAAGAAAGAATGCAAGTCAAGTTTTTTTCTGATCCCGCCATGGATCTAACACATGATGTCCGTGAACTTTGAAAAGACATTTTGATGCAAGAAAGCGCTGATTTTTGAACGGCGGCAAAAGTTACTTTAGGTTTTGTGTGAAAGGACATTTAGGACTACAAATGTATCTGACCAAACTGATGTCATCAAACCAGACACAGAGAAGAGGAGAAGATCAGTTTAGCGAGCTTCACTCCTTCCAGGACGACAGAAGCACCGTTAAACGTGGAGAACACCACCATAAATCTGGTCATGTGGTCAGTAGCAGCGACGCTGGGGAGCAGAGATTCTGCTGTGATGTCATAGATGACACGTCTGATCTGTAGTCTTTTAATTACCAATTTTTAAGCTGATAAATCTCAAAGTACATTCAGTTCAATTCAATTCAGTTTATTTCTATAGAAATCACGACAAGAGTCGTCTCAAGGCTCTTCACAAAGTCAACATTCCAACACAGTTCAGGTCATTAAGCATATCAGTAAAACGTTTCCTATATAAGGAACCCAGCAGGTTGCATGGATGGATTCATCCATCTTTTATTTACACTCACTGGTTGAGGCCTGTTCTTGGTTCAAGTTTTTCCTTGAGTGATTGTTGTTTTGTATAAAGTACACATAAAAAAAACGATCAAATCTGGTTAAAAATCTGAAATAAGACGCTAGGTGTGAAGCCTAACAAATCATACCTTAGCAGCCATCTTGGCTCAGGTGAAACTTATCTGCTCTTCTAGATCCAAAATGGCTGTGATGGCCATCTAAAGATTTGTGTTGTCATGGGAACTGCTGTAAGATTTAGGAGACTGGAGCTGGAGCAGCACACCGTGGTCTTGGCTGCACTTATGGTGCGTTCGATTTGTCCTCGGAACTCGGAAATCCCGACTTCCGAGTAGGAAAAATCAAATAAAACGCCCCGCAAAGTCGGAACTCCCAGTCGGAAACTCGGACGTTTTTCAGAACTCCGACCTCGAAATCCAAGATGGCAGCGCCCTCGAAAACTGCTGTTTAGGTAGCTCTCAACGAACACATACGACGAATAAACAAAACTTTTAGTTTGTTCAAATTAGAGATGCAAGCGCTACATTTAACTTTTATTTCAAACACACTCTTTTATGTGTGTCTTGTAAAATAAACAGACAAATCGAACGCACCAACAGTCCATCATTCGTGTTTGTTTTTTACCTATTTGACCTGATAAAAAAGTAAAAAATAAAATAAAATAAAAATAAAAAAGTTAAACTGAATAATTGGAATTCCAACTTCTCCGACTACGGAAACCAGAACGCAGTTAACTCGGGTGTGACGTCATTCCTAGTTCCGAGTTCTGACTTCCGAGGTAAATCGAACGCACCATTAGGCTATCAGTTAGTTCAGGCTAGCTGTTAGCTCAGACTAGCCGTTAGCTCAGCTCACTGTTATGGTGCGTCCGATTTGTCCTCGGAACAACTTCAGAATAGGAAAAATCAACTCAAACGACCACCAAACTCAGACCTCCCAGTCGGAAAGTCAGAAGAATTTCAGAACCCTGACCTCAACATCCAAAATGGCGGCTCGCCGTATCAGCAATTGTAAGTTTTGGTTGAAATGTGTTTATTTTACAAGACACACTTGTGTGTAAGAGTGCGTTTAAAATCAGTGTTACACGTAGCACATTCCACTCTAAGCTGAAAAAAAACTAAAAGTGTTGTTTGCATCTTGAACGTACAGCTTAAAATGGTGTTATTCAGAGGAATCTACAAACATGGCTACTGTTTTCAAGGGCGTCGACATATTAAAATCCTGACTTCTCTGACTAAGGTAACCAGAATGCCGTTAACTCAGGTGTGACGACATTCCCAGTTCCGAGTTCCAACTTCTGAGGTAAATCGAATGCACCAAGCTCAGACTAGCTGTTAGGTCAGAGTAGCTGTTAGCTCAGACTAGCTGTTAGCTCAGACTAGCCATTAGCTCAGACTAGCTGTTAGGTCAGAGTAGCTGTTAGCGCAGACTAGCTGTTAGCTCAGACTAGCTGTTAGCTCAGACTAGCCATTAGCTCAGACTAGCCATTGGGATTTCTGTGTGTAAAACTGCTGAGAAGTCATTTTGTAATGAAACATATGAACATCTTCTCACTGAGGCTCAGAGTTTAAGTTTAGCAAGAAATCAAACACGTGAACTAGTTTTATTTGTAGTTTTGGTGTAAATCAAAACTGCAACACAAGAGTTTAAAAAACCTTACAATAGAGTTGTTTTAATACAAATGAGATGAGAGACGAACACACGATCAAGTGTCTTCAGATCAGAAACATTTACACAACATTTAACGAACGAAGAGCACAACACCAGATCCAACTGGTTCCTGTTTCTGATGTTAATGAAGGAATAAAATAAACACTTTGTGTTAAATAACGTTTTATGAAGTAACCAGGTTACATCAGCCGATTTAGGAGCAAATTCATTTGATCAGTTTGTTTATATTAAAGAAACATGAAAGCAAATATTCTAAAATGTCCAAGAAGACGGTCCTCCCCTCCCTAACTCAGCTACATCACCAGCTGTAAACTGGTTGCATCGTTATGGAGGAAACGGGACGGTCCAGGTGTGTTCACACCTGTTTGATTATTTCTAATAAATATGTCATCTGGTAGAAACTCCCCATAAGAGCTCAGAGGGATCCCACTCATCAGCCTGGACTCATCAGAGACGTTTCTAAAGTCTAAATCAGGTGAATCAGAACAGGAGCGGGTTTTACAGCTTCTGCAAAAGTGGAGAATCAGTAAAACCACAACAACACGTCTTAGGTTCTACAGAGTGGCTGGTCCTGATGGTTGGGAAGTCACCTGACCCAGTTATCCACAGGTCCTCCCAGTTCAAACTGGTAGAAGACACGTAAGCTAAAATCCATTTATGTCCCACACCTCACAGCTGTCCACCACCCTGGAACGGGTCCGTCGGTACCTGAGCAGAACCTTGGGTTGTGGAGAGGAACCCTGCAGCTGAATTATTTCTCATTTCTTTCAGATATAATCGGGAGTTGATTTGGTTGTTTTATGATCAGACTGAACCTCCCTCTATCAGCCTGATTTCACATTAAAAGTCTGAAGTTCCTGGCAGAGTTCATTTCTGTTGAGCTTTACTTTGAAATTCCTGACCAGGCAGGAGGACGTGGTGGTCCCTGCCCCCCTACCCGGCCTCCTGCTCTCCTCAGTACTCTTCTTTGATGTTCAAAGCTAGAGAAGATGGAGAAACCAGCCCGTTGTTCCCACTGCTGCTGGTCACCATGGCGACGCTGCTGCTGCTGTTCCCGTGGGGTCCACCGGTGCTGCTGGTGGGAGGCGTGGTCGTAGAGGACGCCGGCTGCTGGAGCTTCTTCTTGTTGATTTTTCGCTCCTTTGCTCTTCTGTTCTGGAACCAGATCTTCACCTGGAGATCATGAAGTCAAACAGCAGGTTTGAGCTGAAGAACATCTGCTTCAAAGGTCACATGACTCGTCAACTTCCTACAGGTTAGGCAATTCTAAAGAATATTTCAGATGAAAAGCTGTTGAAAGTGCAGCATCCGCCCTCATCTGGACTACAGATGTTTTTTCATCAATTCCACCCGTGACTAGCAGATCAGAAACGATCTTTCATACAGCGTTTCTCTATAAAAACCACGAGGCGCTTCACAAGAACAAAACATTCAAAATAAAAAAGTAAAGAAATGATTAAAAATATCATAAAAATGGGGAAAGTAAAATTTGTGATTAAAAATGTGAGGAAAGGGAAAAAAGACAATGAATAAGAAAAGAGGCATCAGTGGATCCCGAGAAAGGCAGATCAGACAGAACCAGCAGCATGAAGAGAAGGTAGTGATGAAGAACCAGCAGCAGGTCCCACCAGAGCCACCTGAACAGGTGAGTTTCTAAAGGAGACCACTGAGTCCACTGATCTCAGGCTCAGGGGGAGAGAGCTCCAGAGTCTGGGGGCCACAGCAGCAAATGATCAGCTGAGTACCTGTCTCTCTGACAGACTGAGCGCCGTGGCGAGCTCCGCCTTTCTACGGATGGTGATGTATTTACTGTAGTGGAACTCCTTCTCCAGCTCCAGACGTTGGTGGTCGGTGTAAACCACGCGGTACTTGTCTTTGGTCCGCGTCTTTCCATCTGAAAACACCAGAAACTAAAAGTTCAGCTGATCCAGGAACCTCTACACCTCTCATCATGTGTGTGTGTGTGTGTGTGTGTGTGTCAACTTTGACTTGGCCCCCGAAATGCCTAGAAACGGCCCTGGGTGTGGGGCTGAGTTTTGAAGCTGATCTGAACAGATAAATAAATACTACATGCTTATAAGTGATTGCTTTATACAGTTACAAACATGTAGTGGGTTAAATCTACCTACATTTTCCTTTTCAAGCACTTTGTTATTTTTCATGTGACTATTTTCCTGTCCTGTCTGTCTCTTAGCTGCATCTCCTCTCAGTCCCCCAGAAAAACTGCTGCCTGGCTTCTTCCTTTTGCACCTCATGAGTTACTTTTGAACTACGCAGATCAAAAAGAGAGCGCTGCGCTCCCGCGCCAGAGAGGTGAAGTCACCGAAGCACGGGAGATGAGCTCCGCAGCAGCGGAGCGCGTCAGGCACAAAGGAAAGAAAGTACCAGAGAATATGAGCGGACACGAACGATGTGTTTTTGGTGGCGCCACTTTGAGGATGTCACTGTGGCCGTGCACAGGATGCAGCTGCCTGGAGCGCATCAACAATCAGCGCTCTGCCGCTCTCCATCCTCTCCGCCCAAAAGAATCCCCGCTAGCTGAGAGTCCAAATAAATAATGTAATATAGGTAGAAACTGGTCACCCTTTCAGGGGAGCCGGGATCCCTGTAGCTCCCACGTAATTCAAACCTAGCCACCTTCGTCCTGGGAGAGGCGGGGGACATTGAGTCAGGGTGGGCCATGTTTCGTGCGGAGCTGCAGCCGCAGGGTCGCTGGTGCCTGTCGTGGTGGCAACCCTCACACGCTGGTGGACACCGGCGGTGCTGTCAAGCTGAAAACAGAGTCCTATCGCATCTTTTTGGCCTGTGGGACTCCAGAGGCAGCTGACAGGTACTGGCAGTAAGAGGAATGTGGCTCAGGTGGTCGCAGAGGCAACCACCTGGATGTGGGAGGAGTTTGGTGAGACCATGGAGCAAGACTTCCATACGGCTTTGAGGAGATTCTGGTCCACCAGGAGGGGAAAGCAGTGCTCTTCCAACACTGA
>SSNS01000396.1:137503-150003 GCA_006937985.1 Aphyosemion australe | reverse complement strand
ACACACAATGTTCTCACACACAAACACACACACACATTCAATGTTCACACACACACACACACACACACACACACACACACACACACACACACAGTTCACACACACATACACATACAATGTTCACATGCACACACACACACACACACACACACACACATACACACAATGTTCACATGCATGCACACACACACACATACAATGTTCTCACACACACACACAATGTTCACACACACACACACACACACACACACACATATATAATGTTCACATGCCACACACACACACACACACACATACAATGTTCTCACACACACACACACACACACACACACACACACACACACACACACACACACACAATGCTCACACACACAAACAATGTTCTCACACACACACAGACACACACACACACACACACACACACACACACACACACACACACAGTTCACACACACATACACATACAATGTTCACATGCACACACACACACATACAATGTTCTCACACACACACACACACACACAATGTTCTCACACACAAACACACACACACATTCAATGTTCACACACACACACACACACATTCAACACACACACACACACACACACACACACACACACACACACACACACACACACACACACACAAAGTTCACATGCATGCACACACACACACATACAATGTTCTCACACACACACACAATGTTCACACACACACACACACACACACACATATATAATGTTCACATGCACACACACACACACACACACACATACAATGATCTCACACACACACACACACACACACACACAGTTCACACACACATACACATACAATGTTCACATGCACACACACACACATACAATGTTCTCACACACACACACACACGCACACACACACACACACACACACACACACACACACACACACACTTGTCTAGCCATCTTAGTGAGGACCATCCATTGACTTCCATTCATTTTTGTTAATTGTTGTGGCTGTAACCCATACCCTAATCCTAACCATAACCAATGCTGATCTATTCCTAACCCTAACCTTAACTAAACTTAATTCACACCATTCCTCTAAAACTAATGAGTAGAGCTCTGGAAGATTGCACCAAAGTGAGGACCGGGCAAATGTCCTCACTTTGCTACTGATGGTCCTCACTTTAAAGGTGAAAAACTCGTTATGGTCCTCACTAAGATAGCTAGACAAGAACACACACACACACACACACACACACACACACACATCCTGGAAGAAGGATGTGAATCTCACTGAACTCACAAACATTTTTCTTCTCCGTGTCTGGTTGGGTGACGTAAACGTGGTGAGACGAGCAGTTGGAGTCGTCTACGTGTTTTCACACAAAACCTACAATAACCTTTGCCGCCTGTCTGAAATCAGCACCTTCTTGGCATCAAAGTGTGTTTTTTAAATTCACGGCACAAACAGGATCAGAAAAGAACTTTTATCAGCTCATGGACTCCCTTTCATTTTTTTGGCAGTATGGAACCCATGGATGGATGCGGCCTAGGCTCTCCATGACCTCTCCATGACCTCTCCATGACCTCTCATTCCTTATCTGAGGTGTGCGTGTTGTTCTGGACAGTAGACGTCGGAGCATTTTCTGTCTCAATGACATTAAAGCAGAGGCAGCACTACTTGGGCCAAAAGGTCAGATTAATGCCACAGAAATTGATTGTGGTGTTTTTGGCTAGTGGTTACGGCCCTCAGCAGTGAACCTTGGAGTAAAGCTGAATCTGTTTCGATGGCCACGTTAACGGTGGTTTCTTCCTCCATTTATCATCCGTGAAGGTTGTCCAAGGTGAAACCGCTCCGCTCAAGACGTGATCTCCAGGTGGTCGTTCATGCTTTTATCACTGGACCATTGTAATTCGGCCCTATTTGGTGTAAGCCAGGGTACTATGGCCAGGATGCAGCTTGTTCAAAACACAGCTGCCAAGTTTTTAGAGTGCAAGCAAAGTTTGACCATGTTACCCCAATTCTGGCTACGTTCCATTGGTTGCTTGTTGTTTTTAGAATTTAAACTTCTTTTAATGGTCTTCAAAGTTCTGAATGGATTGGCGCCACCTTACCTGGCAGCCCTACGGCCACATGCACCGGCTCGGACACTCCGCTCCCCAGATCACGTCTGAAGACGAGAGGGGATGGAAGCTTTTCAGAGGCCGGCCCGAAGCTTTGGATCCATCTTCCTCTGTCCATTAGGGTGGTGGTTGTTAAAACAAGGCTGAAGACCTACTTTTATGGTTTGGCGTTCTCCTCTGATTATTTGTTTTAGTAAATAAATGATGCTGCTGTTTTTATTCTGTCTCTGTTGGTTTTATCTGTTTTTATTGGATTTGATATTGTCTGTGAAGCACCTTGGTGCCATGTTTCATGTCTGTAGGCGCTAAACGAACAAAGACCGAGTTGAGACAGTTGCTGTTTGTCTTTGTTTTAGCAGGTAAACAATCACAGCAACTATGGTCTTTGTTGTTTATGACAAAACAATTAGTTTAGTTTCTTAAGGAGCTGAAAAAACAAGAGATTTAAAGAAAAAATCTAATGATTTCTTACATGGATGGTGGTCATCCATCCATCCATCCATCCATCCATCCATCCATCCATCCATCCATCCATCCATCATCCATCCATCCATCCATCCATCCATCCATCCATCCATCCATCCATCCATCCATCCATCCATCCATCCATCCATCCATCCATCCATCATCCATCCATCCATCCATCCATCCATCCATCCATCCATCCATCCATCCATCCATCCATCCATCCATCCTTCCATCATCCATCCACCATCCATCCATCCATCCATCCATCCATCCATCCATCCATCCATCCATCCATCCATCCATCCATCCATCCATCCAGGAGTATTTCCCTGCAGGGATTCAAACCCTGGACCCTTCAGCCTCCCGCAGGTGCATATTCTGTGTTTATGGATTTATGGGGGATTTATTGTTTTATGCTGATGAGTCTTCACTTGACTGCAGTAAAATCACATAAAAGCTACAATAATTCTCAGATTCAGTTTTATTTTCAAGTGTTTTATTGATGTTTGATTTTCTGCTTCAGCAGCTTCTGTTTCAGATTTCAACTTCAAAGAGTTCAAATCAGCTTCAGACAGTGAATGACTGACCAGTCAGCTGTTTATTACCAGAGCATTAATAAACTTCTTCATGACTCAGAAGTGGATCACAGCTGGAACCCTGCCTAGTCGTAACTCCTCACTAATCTGGTTGAAGAGTCTTCAGATGTTCTTCAAGCTGATGAAGTGATCAGATTTAGAACGCAAGGTCAGAACCCTCAGAACCATGTCCCTAGTGGACAGCAGACTTCTGGAGAACATAAAACAAACGTTGTAAGCTTCCAACCATGAGATCAGAACATGAAACAAAAACAACCCAGTGGTGTGTTACACCGCTCTGCAGTGAGCTGATGCTCCAACTGATCCGAGATCTGCTGGTTAACATCAGAAAAAAACAAAACAAAATAGGAAAACATAAAGAAGTCAGCTGGAATAAAGAAGGGAGAACAGGAAGAAGGTCACATGACCTTTGAGTCTGGTTCCTGTCACCTGTCGACAGGTGAACCATTAACCTGTTGACTACAATAAAACTCCACTTTATGGAGGGATGATGATGAGTGCAGGTTGTAAATGATGAAGATGGGGTTCTGAACACAGGATGGATGAGTCACAGGAAGATTTTCAAAATAAAAGTCTGATTTGAAGATAGAAACAGGAAATAAGATAAATAACAACAAAAATAAACAAAATGAAGCCAAAACCTTATAGAATAGAATAGACTTTATTGATCCCTCAGTGGGGAAATTCACTTGTCACAGCAGCACCATCACTCAAAAGGTAATTAGAAGAAGATAAAAACAAGGGTACATGTATGTACACATAGGCAGTAATCTAGTATTGTAATCTTAGATCACTAAAAAAAACCACAAATAAAAGATAAAAACAAACTTGGTACCAGCACTATGTAGCATACTGTAAGAGACACAGACAACAATGTGAATCTGGTATTGCACAAGTATAGAACACATGAATATTGCATTGGTGTTATTGTGTACCAGGATAATACCAGTACAGCTTAAACTGAGGAGTTATACACTCTTACAGCAGAGGGGATGAAGGATCTGCGATAGCGCTCAGTTTTACATCTGGGATGTCTCAGTCTACCTCTGGAGGAGCTGTCCATGACCTCCACAGTGGAGTGCAGTGGGTGGGAGGGGTTTCTTAAGATGGAGGTCATCTTCCCCAGCATCCTCCTCTCACACGTCTCCTCAACAGAATCCAGCGGGCAGCCCAGAACCGAGCTAGCTTTGGTAGCTAGCTTGTTCAGTCTCTTCCTGTCTCGGTCAGAGCTGCCTACACCCCAGCAGACCACAGCAGAATGAATAACAGAGCCAACAACAGAGTGATAAAAGGATTTTAGCAGCTGGGAGTTAACTCTGAAGGACCTCAGCCTCCTCATGAGATGGAGGCGGCTTTGGCCCTTCTTATACAGAGCATCTGTGTTGTGGGACCAGTTCAGTTTACTGTTGAGGTGAACACCCAGGTACTTAAAGGTGTCCACCACCTCAATGTCTGCTCCCTGGATGTTTACTGGTGAGTGAGGAGGAGTGTTTCTCTGGAAGTCAATCACCATTTCCTTTGTTTTACTGGTGTTCAAGCGAAGGTGGTTACGCTCACACCAGTCCACAAAGTCCATGATGACTGACCTGTACTCCTGGTCGTCCCCCTCAGACACACAGCCGACGATGGCCGAGTCATCAGAGAACTTCTGGAGGTGACAGCTGCTGGTGTTGTAGGTGAAGTCCGAGGTGTAGAAGGTGAAGAGAAAGGGTGAGAGCACTGTACCCTGCGGAGCTCCAGTACTGCACACAACCACCTCAGACGTACAGTTGTGCAGCCTCACGTACTGTGGCCTGTTGGTGAGGTAGTTGGTGATCCATGAGGTCAGATGTTCGTCCACTCCTGCACCCCTCATCTTCTGCTGCAGTAGACACGACTGGATGGTGTTGAAGGCACTGGAGAAGTCAAAGAACATGATCCTCACAGTGCTTTTTTGAATCTTGAGGTGATTCAGAGCCCGGTGTTGCAGGTAGATGAGGGCGTCCTCCACACCCATGCATAGACGCTTCGGTTAAATTAGAAAATAAAAAGGTTCAAATTAACATTTTTCATCCTGATATTTTAACATTTTTTCTGTCAAATGAACTCAGCAGTGAAATAAATGAATAAATCACATGATCAGACTTGACAGCCGTGATTAATGATTCTAATAATAATTGACTCACTGAGTGGTGAGGCTCTGCTGCCCCCTGCTGGTTAATTTAGACAACAGCTGGACCAGAACCAGATAGACTCTGGTCCCAATGGTCTCTAACCAGCACTTCATCAAAGCGTGGCCTGCATCGGTGTGGACTTTGGTGAAGTGTTAGGGTTTACCCACAAGCCATTGCTGTGTGGGGACCTTGAAAAGAGGGCAGAGAAAAGGCTCAATTGCCCTTTATTTTATTGTGTGATTACAATCACGTTTCTCTGATGCATCACGTCTGATGAAAAATATTGTTAAAAGTAGAATATGGAACAGGAACACCAGAGCGACATCTAGTGTGTGGAGGCTGTAGTTGCAACAACAGAACAAGGTCTCCATCCAGGTGGCCTGGATCCCTCCTGCCCTGGACTGTAAACACTAACAGCCAGTCCCCCCGTGTAGCTAGCAGGGACTTTTATCTCCACAGTGTGATTTCTATCTTATGTAGTCTGCTCCTTAAAGAGCCAGTAACGCCTAAACCAGCTGTTGTTGCTGGTAAGCTGTACAGATGAGTGTCTGATAGTGCTGTAGACATCATTATTTTGGCAGTTTAGTGCATCTTACTTAAAATGTAATAACTCAGCCCAAAACCATAATTCTGTCTCCATCTTCAGGTTAAACTCTGCTCCACACTGATCTAGAACCAGCCACAGCTGATGGCTGTAGAGCTGCAGGGTGACGTCTCTACTGTACTACGTTGCTGCGCTGCACTGGACTCCAGCTGAGTCTCAGCCACACCTCCACCTGGCACAACCACTCACCTGCCTATATGACACGTTAGGGCTCGGAGCCGCTTGCCTCCTTAAAAAAAGTCCTCCTCCCTCCTTTCTTCTAGTGATGGAGGTGGACAGAAAATCCTCCAGCCTGCTGCTGTCTGCTTGTCCTCTTGAGCGGCAGGTTTGCTTCGTGTGCTCGCGCTTGTTAACGACTCGTCTTTCCCACAGAGAACCTCTGAGAATGCACGGGGGCGGGGTGTGTGTGAGCTGTCATTACTGCCATAGTGCTGCCCTCTCGACCCACCAGGCGACCCCTACTTTAGGAGCATTTTTCTAACAGGAAGTGTGGGTGGAGTTAGTCTAGACTCCACCCAGGGTGTTACTCACCCTTTAAATAAAGCCTAGGACCCAAACATGGACTTTTGTCTATGAGAGGAACAGGATCCCTGTCCGGTCTTCCTGAAGAGTTTAATCAGCAGAAATGGTTGGATTTTATCTTCAGGAGCTCTCGGACACCGAGCCAGAATGTGATGGTGATTTCACAGACTGATGTTAAACCAGCACCAGTACCGAAGTGGGTTTTCAGATGGATTACTTCTTCAAACTGGTAACATTCCAGCGTTAAAACCACCTGATGGATAGGCCAGAGTGGACAGTACATCCAAAATGCTAACAGCTATCGAATAGGGAGCCTAAGACACGCCCATCTACTTCCTGTCCATGAGTCTACGAGCCGATAAGTTCCTTTCTGATCCCGTTTGATACGTGCCGTGGATTTAACTTATGATGTCCGCGAATTTTAAAAACACGTTTTGATGCCAAGAAAGCTCTGATTTCAGACAGGCCGCAACAGTTCTTTTAGGTTTTGTGTGAAAACACGTAGAGGACTGCAAATGCTCGTCTCACCACACTGATGTCATCGAACCAGACACGGAGAAGAAAACGTCTGAGTTTAGCGAGCTTCACATCCTTCTGCCAGGACGACAGAAGCAGCGTTAAATAGATCTGGTCATGTGGTCAGTAGCAGCGACGCTGGGGAGGAGAGAGTCTGCTGTGATGTCATAGATGACACGTCTGATTTTTAGTCTTTTAATTACCAATTTTTACAAGCTGATGAATCTGAAAGTACGTGACAGACGTAGTCGAAACTCACTTCATTCTTAATCATTGAAACTGAAGCAGAACGTGTGATTCAGGGCATGAGGCAAAGCGGACCAGAAAATAACTTTTGATTAATACAAAATGACATCGGTAATACTTGATCATATTGTGCCCACCTTTGCTCTGGAAGGTGTAATAACGTGATACCGCCCCTTAAAGAACCAGAACCCACTGTGGTGTGCACATCCACGCATTTTATTAGAATGAAGACACCAAGTCTGTTAGTTCATTTCAACTTTAATAATAAAAAGAAAACTCAAATAAAAATCTGAAAATAAAAAATACATGGCTGAACAACAGACTCTGAACTGATTATGAGGAGAATCGCTGATGATACAGAAGTAATAATAGTCACCATAGTAATATAATAATAATAATAATCAGAAGCAGAATAATAATAATGGAACTGATCCATGTGCTGGTGTCGGGATACCAGCACAGATCACTTCCTGGTTTAGACTCGCACAGGCCAGGGCGTGGCACTTGTCAAAATATGTTCACACTTAGCGAAGTTACGCCACAGACGCACGACGAAATTAGGACAGAATCAGAATCACAGCTCCAACGATTCACAGCACGTGGAAAATAAACGGCATGGAGAGAAAAAGCAGCAGGGACGAGGGTGGAGGGGGCGGGGCCAGCGCTGTACAACAGCTGGGTGGAGGGGGCGGAGCCAGCGCTGTACAACAGCTGGGTGGAGGGGACAGACGGCAATAACTTGTTTTTGATCATATGAATTTTGAAAATTATATTATTTAAAAACAAAAGTTCATCAGAACAAAACTGGATCTGTGTCTGAGTCGCGACCCAACAAAGAACCTTCAGAACCTTTCAGGTTCCTGCTGAACTTTGGCTGATGGAAGTTCTGGCTGAATTAACTGATGCTAAGTTTGTTTTTCACAATAAAACTGAGATGAATCGGAGGCATCAATCAAAACGCTTTAAAGGACAGAATAAAATCTGACGTTTTGATTTTATTTAAAGGATTTTTAAGTCATACATTTTCTAAAGAAAGATCATTGATGTCTGATCACACCTGTTGAGCAGTTCCGTCTTAAAAAAGTTAATTTTAGCATCTTTGCACCAACAACCCTTGAAAATAAAACCTGTTCTTTGAATCAGCACGTTGGCAGCAGAAGCCTCATGCTGATTTAACCAACTAACCTGGTTAACCGAGCAGCCGAGACTCTGACCCATCAGTAAAAACAGACCTGGGGTCAGCTGGGGGGCGGGGTTATTGACTCAAACTCGTTTGTTTTGGGCTCTGACTCTGAGACACAGGAACCAGCCACAATCTTTAAACCACTGCAGGGATTGGGTGATGCTCAAAGCCCCGCCCACCTTCAGAGGAACCCAAAACAAGGGTGGCAAGGAAAAGATGGCGGTGGTATGAAGGGCGTCTGAGGCAGGAGAGGAAGAACCGCCGAGCTCTCGTCCATCTGCTCGGCTGGGGAATGTACGTGAGGTGTGTGTGTGTGTGTGTGTGTGTGTGCTGTCAAAGCGAGCGTGTGGAGCTGTGGTGAGCTCCTAGCAGTCCTCCTCCTTGTCGTCCACAGCGCCTTTGAGCCGCAGACGAGCAAAGTCCTCGAAGACAAAGTCGTCGTCCTGGGAGATGCTGCTGAGAGGACGAGACGGGTCCAAAATCAGCTGATCAGAAGCATCACAACCTGCAGCTAACAGATTTTTTGGAACGCTAAAATCACCCAATAAAATCCTCTAAAATGTGACTAAATACATGAGTTGATCCTAACCGGATTCCCTGGTTTATTTACCTACCAGATGTTGGCCAGAGAGCTGTACTGACTTTAGAACTCACGCACCTACAGGTAAAGGAGCACGTAGCCGGGTTTTTAAAAAACAAATACCCGCCCTGCCAAAAACTAGCGTCCACACCACCTCGTTTTTAGAAAAACCTCCATCCACACGTAACCGCATCAGTGCATTAAGCACATCCATAGGCATGCCAGGCCTGTAGGCGGCAGTAGTTCCCCCGAAACCAATCGTCTTCCTGCTCAACTTTAACAAAACATGAAACATGACGCCTAGCTTGTTTGAGTGGACGTAATTCTGCTTTCAAAACAAAGAGACAAAAAGCGCTTGGAGGACTGATACCGCGAGCACAGCTCTGAGGGCATCCATGTTTTAGTGAAAACACAGGTCGCACATGGGCCGTCAGCAGTTTTGTCGCAGACCGTGACTTTACTAATTGTGCCCACATTTCCAAAGTTTACGCAAATTTCTCTTAACCCATTCACTGCCAGCGTTTCTGAGCGTTTTTCCTGTTTTTTGAAGACTCACAGAACATTGTGCTCTATGATCATGTAAACGCCAAAACTACCAAAAGAAAGAGTAGACTCACTGCTCCCATCAGGAAGAATCACCGTATTTCTAGCGTTATCCGTTCTTTCACAATCTGGCGCCTTCCCTTCAGATTTTTAAGTCCCGTCTGAAGGCCCATTATTATGTCCAGGCGTTTTCTCCATTGGGGTCTTGATTTTATTGTTGTTGGTTTTATTCTATCTGTTTTTATTTTATTGTGTCTTTTAATGCAATAGCTGTTCAGTGTGGTGTCCAGCACCCTGGGCTTCTCCTAAAGGTTGTGGAAGGTGCTCTATAAATTAATAAATGCAATGAAAGCGCTGCTGCAGAATCGTTTCCGGTTGGCGCATCGTTTTTTTCACAGCAGCGTCCCAAAACAAACTCCTAATTGATTGATTTTCTGCGTCCTGATCACGTGACGTTTTTTCTCACGGTGCGGGGGCTCGTTCCAAACATGCAAGTGACGACTATAGTCGTCAATGGCAGTGAATGAGTTAACACCGGTCATTTTTGCATCGTTACTGTTCTCCTGCTTGATACAGCCCCTCTGCCCTCCCTGTGTGCAGCAGCCTCTCAGGGTTCCCTGCATTGAAAATGTTGCAAAGAATAATTTCATTTTCTGTTATTCGTCAGCACGTGACGTTACCTCCGGTTAACACTCCGGTTATTTCTGTCCACACGGAGACGCTGAAAACGGAGAAAACGCAAATCTTCACTATGGTCGGAGGTTTTTAAAAGATTTGTTTTCGTTGCGGAGATCTGCGTCTTCCTGTGGATGACGGGCTGAGTCGTAGAAAAATATCTTCTTTTGGGAGATACCCGTGTGGACAGGGCCTAAAACAACTCCTGAGCACCAGTGAATGAAGTTCAGGTGAGCGTTTGTAAAACAGAAACATGCTGTGTGCGGGATGAGTCCTCCTCATACCAGGGCCGTGTGGGGCTCAGTAGGTAGGTAAGCGGAGGGCTGCAGGGTCGATCCCAGCTCCCAGCAGAGAATTCCTATTTCATTTATTATTTTCTAGCTTAGAAAATCAGGTGACATTTATTCCTAATGAGCAGCTAGGTCCGTTAGAGTGTACCCAGGTCCTTTAAGGATGTCTAACGTTGAACATGAGGTAACACATATGGAATAGAAATGAATTTTATTGGGTCGTTTCTACGGGCTGCTTTTTATAGTGTAATGAACTCACTTTGTGTCGAATTCTATCAGGTTGGTGTCGATGGGCGGGTCCGACTCCGGCACAGCTGGAACACAAACATCAGGATCAGGAACTTGTGTTCCTATGGTAACGGCCCATCGACGAGTGTGTGTGTGGGCGATCACCTGACTGGGGGCGGGACGCTGGCGGCTCCACAGGTTTAGGGTGCATCAGGATGAAGGGCAGCTCCACTGAAACATCTCTGCAAAACAAACCAGCTCCATGTTTTCCCACAATTCCCTGAGAGGGTTACCATGACCACGACCCAACCCATCCCACTGCCAGGAAAGGAACACAACCTGGAAAAGCCTCCAGCCTGTGGGTGTCAATCAGATCACTGATGTTGGTTCTGCAGACACCTCGTCTACCTTTAAGTCTATAGGTATAAAGAGGAGCTAGAACATAAACCAGCATGTTCCTTGTTGAATAAAGACAGCTTGGGTGGTCAACAGCAGCATGCCAGAAGGTCAAAGCTGTGTGACCTACTATTGATGTAAACTAGAAAGTTGAAAAAGGCGAAAGACATCTGTTCTGAGAAATCCTTCCTTAACACGTCACTAGGGGGAGCCACGCCTCCTCAAACCTGCGTGTCTCCAGTGTCTGAGGCCTTCTGGGGAAACCAACCAATCAGCAAGCAGCTCATTATCATATTCATGTCCTGGCCCAGTGGGAGGGGATAACAGCAAGGCTGGTTTAGGGGGTTTAGAATGGCCTGGATCAGGGCTCCTGGGACAGATGAAAGCCTAAAGAACATTTCTGATGGTCCTCTTTAAAGCTTTTCTATTGGATAGGACTTATGGGTAAATCCTGATGTTAGCCCAGGTTTACAGGAGTGGGGAGCAGAGGGAGGTGGAGTGTACAGAACCAGGGACAGAACCAGGAACAGAACCAGGGACAGAACCAGAATTCATTACTATCAGGAGGTCCACAGAATGTAGTCAAAAGTCTTCAGCTGGTCCAAAATGCTGCAGCTAGAGTTCTGATGAGAATTAAAAAGAGAGACCACATCTCTCCTGTTTTAGCTTCCCTACATTGGCTGCCTGTTAAATTCAGAATAGATTTTAAGATCCTCCTTCTCACATATAAAGCTCTTAATAATCAAGCTCCATCATACATCAGTGATCTGATTGTTCCATATGTTCCTAACAGAGCACTTGGCTCTCAGACTGCAGGTTTACTGGTGGTTCCTAGAATATCTAAAAGTAGGATGGGAGGCAGATCTTTTAGCTATCAGGCTCCTCTCCTGTGGAACCAGCTCCCAGCTTTAGTCCGTGAGGCAGACACCTTGTCTACTTTTAAGACTAGGCTCAAAACTTTTCTATTTGATAGGGCTTATGGTTAAATTCTGATGTTAGCCCAGGTTTAGACGAGTGGGGAGCAGAGGGAGGTGGAGTGTACAGAGGGGACTACAGTCGTTAAAGACTTTTCTCCCTGGCCCTGCCTCCCACATGCCTCCATCTAAAAGGCTAGGTTATCCTGAGTTATCTCTGTAGTTATGCTGCTATAGGCTTAGACTGCTGGAGGACATACTGACCACTTTCCACACTCTGCTACTCTCTTCTACCACCACTCTCTAATTGCATTATTTCCTGTTATTTCAGCTGTTAACTTTATTTTCTCTCTAAGTGTTTTTCTCCCCAGAAGAAGCTACACTGGCGTTCTGCTGAGCTGTGGTGGCCTCATGGAGGGGGCCATCGGCTGGCACACTGCTGCCAACCACTGAACATTCTCCCTCTCCTGATATTACA
>SSNS01000396.1:102700-112746 GCA_006937985.1 Aphyosemion australe | reverse complement strand
CACACACACACACACACACACACACACACACACAGAAACACATGCTAAAGGATATATGATAAAAATGTAACACACTGGGCTGAGTTCAGATGAGATAAACCATCTAAGTTAGGAAACGCCATCAAGGGAGCCATCTGCCCCGACAGCAGCAGATCCACATCGGCAGCCGAGGCGCCAACACAAAGCGCCCAGGTGAGGGAGGGCGGAAACCCCCACCTCCACCCAGGCCACCACAGCAGACCACCACCCCCAGGGCAGAGGGCTCACAGAGGAAACACAAGGAGGATAAAATAAGGTTAAAATATAAGATAGTAAAATTCTGATGAAACAAATAAAATAAGTAAAAGGAATAAATCAGTAATAAAAATAATGAGATAAAAGCTAAGCTAAAAAGGTGAATCTCTAAATGATAGTAAAACTCTGATTGAATAAAACATATAGGATAAAATAAATAAAAATAAATAAATAAATAAATAAATGAACAGTGGATTATAAAAATCATCAGTTAAAAGCTAAGCTAAATAGGTGGGTCTTGAGCCTGTTCTTAAAAACATGAACGTTCTCTGCAGCCCTGAGGTCCTCCGGCAGCCTGTTCCAGAGGCGAGGGCCGTAGTACTGAAAAGACGCCTCGCCGTGGGTGTGTGTCCTGACTTTAGGGATAACAAGGAGACGGCTGCCAGAGGAGCGCAGAGACCGCGAGGGTTTGTACGGTTAAAGCAGTTCTGAGAGATAAGAAGGCCCAAGACCATTAAGACACCTGTACCGAACCGGATCAGGAACGTTTCAACTGATCAACAAACACTCAGCTGATTAACGGAAGCCCGCGGAGCCCACACAGCACCACTACTACATAACTGCTAAATGTAGACCGTTTCCGTTACAGCCGGTCCCAGCGGACGAACCGGTCCGCAGCCAAACTCGGTGTTTCACCGGTGACTGAATCCTGCCGTTAACGGAGGATTTCCATGTGTCCGCCCACCAGCGTCCATGTCGGACTCATGTTTTCATGGGAATCCCGGGCCTGGACCCGAACCCTCAGGTTCTGTTATCCGACCCAGTGTTCAGAACACGGACATGAAGCCAGAACCTCGGTGCGAAGCCCTCAGACCCGACCTGTCCGGTGGAGTCGCAACGACCGCGGACAGCTAGCCCCACCCTGCTGGGCTAGCGTGGTCTCCCGCGGACCAGCTCCTTCACTCCGGGGGGGCAGACACAAACCTGAGTGGGGTGTTCGGTGAGCTCTGGTTCGGATGTGCCCCGGGGCTACAAGCGGAAGAATCCCAGCAGCAGCCGGGAGGACGTCCCCGCCCGGGCCAACGGCTCGGATGCTAACGTTAGCAGAGTGCGTGAGAACCGAGGCTAACTAGCGGCTAGCCGTCCTACCTGGTGCCCGCCTTGTCCCCCATCTCCACGGCAGGCAGATGGCAAGAAGATCCCAACAAAATGAACCCGGGCTCGATGTGATCTCAGCGGTCGGTGTTTGCTGCGGCGGCTCGGTTCAGCCGTCCATCCACATCGGCGCAGCGATAACTAGTTAGTATGCTAATTTCATGTAGCGCCGCCTCGGCTCCTCCGAGCTTCCGCAAAGGCACGATCTGTGTGCGTGCGTGCGTGCGTGCGTGTACAGACTGGTCGCTTTAACCACACTACCGAGGACCAGCCAGCCGTTCTCGCTGCTTCCACGGATCGAGTAAAGATCGGTCTTGAAGGTCAGTTATTAGAGGAAACGGAGTATTTCAGGGGAACAGAATTTCTCCGCAGACCTGGACTGCAGAGCCTGGGCTCAGGTTGATGAGGGGACACCGGAAGCACGGTTTGTAAACAAGGCTGTGCGTGCGTGTTTTTATCATGCAGGCTGCAGATTACGCAACGCGGACCCTCCCAACATTAAATCTGAGAAGTTAAACTCAAGAATCATCTCAGGAGAAAAGATGGAGATGTGATCTGGACCAGACCAGCGGAGGGCCCCAAGGGTCCAGGGCGAACATCAGGTCCAGACACTGCCACGAGGTTTTTAACCTATACTAGATAAAGCTGCAATGGCAGATCTGCAGAACAAACTGGCTTTTAAACAAACACTGTAAAAGTATTGAATTGTGAGTTTGATAGATATTGCACATAATAACAGTAGTAGTAGTAGTAAGTATTGCACATGGATGACAGGTGTAGTGGTATGTTCCAGATGTATGTGTTAGTTATTAGGAGTGACCATCATAGAGTCTAACAGCTGCAGGAAGGAAAGACCTGCGGTATCTCTCCTTCACACAGTGAGGGTGGATCAGTCTGTCACTGACGCTGCTCTTCAGGGCACACGGGTCGTCCTGCAGGGGGTGGGACTCGTGGCCCAGCACAGATCTAAGTTTAGCCAGGACCCGCTTGTCACCCACTTCTCGCACTGAGTCCAGAGGACAGCCCAGGACAGAGCTGGACTTCCTGATCACCCTGTCCAGCTTCTTCCTCTCTCTCTCTGTGATGCTGCTGCTCCAACAGACCACACCGTACAGGATGGCTGGTGCCACCACACAGTCATAGAAGGTCTTCAGGAGTGTCTCCTTCACTTCAAAAGGCTGCAGTCTCCTCAGGAGGCATTATGATGAATGCACAGCATTTCCCCCGCCCATTCAACCAGCAAAATAAAGAAATATAATTGTACTGACTGATAAAAATGAAGCAGATTCTTCTTGGATGGTCTCTTAGTGTAATCAATACCACAGCTTGCCCTCTTTGTCAAATAATTCCATGATTAACATCTGAGCAGGAACACACAGAGGACACAACTAAAGTTCAGAGAGTCGAAATGGCCGAACATCTGTTAACGTGAGGCTGAGGCCTTCCCCGGAGCTAGCCGCTTATGCTAGCTCTGATGCTCATGCTAGCTGTTAATCAAATCTAAGTATTCATAATTTCAAGTGTTTAATTACAGAGTTACAAAAGAATTTCCCCCCTCAGAGTTGTCATGACTGTAAACTAGACCTGTTACACCTAGAATGGCTTTTTGAACCAGGCTGTAAACATGGTAAATGGCCTGTATTTGATAGCACCTTCCAGAGTCATAGAACCCCCCCCAAGGCGCTTTACAACACAATCAGTCATTCACCCATTCATTCACACGCTGGTGGTGATGAGCTACATCGTAGCCACAGCTGCCCTGGGGCGCACTGACGGAGGCGAGGCTGCCGTACACTGGCGCCACCGGCCCCTCCGACCACCACCAGCAGGCAAGGTGGGTTAAGTGTCTTGCCCAAGGACACAACGACAGCAACAGACTGAGCAGGGCGCGAACCTGCAGCCTTCCGATTGCGGGGCAGGCACCCAACTCCTCTGCCACCATCACCCATGTTTATTTCTGCTGTGAAGTTGGCATTTGTTTCATGGGAGTCAATGAGGATTTGCTCGTTTCTTGTTCCAGCCCCTAGTGGATGAGGGGGGAACTGCAACTTTGGCTTTACAGGATTCCAAAAAATATCGCCCCTTGGTCCAAACGTCTTCTGTTGTCCGTGACTTCAAATGGTGTTTTTCTTTCTGGGACTCTGGTAGTTTGTCCTAAAGCTGAAGTGGTAGCAGCCGGCTGTTTCTCCTTCTCTGATGTTATTGAGGGAGAACCTCTCACACCAGTGGTGTTCTGGTGCTGAATATGTGAGTGTGGAATGAGTGGAGGACCCAGGGAAGAGCGGCGGTTCAACCGGATGGTCCAATAGATGGGTCAATATATAATTTCAGGAGTTTTCATGTCCATGAGATTTATGTTGCAAACATGTTTGTTAAAATAAAATTTTAAAAGTCTTCTGTGTTCTTCATGGTCTTATATTTACAAATGCCAGAGTAATTCTTTATGGAAATAATAATTTATTTATAAATGACTAGATATCCCTAAAATGTCAACTAAATAATCGTCTGAAATGAATTACAATCAACTTCTCATTTGCTAAACAATAACTACAAAAACTTATTCAAAAACTGTTTTAACTGTATTCTTTACATTAAGTTGAGGTAATTATGACATGTATGTCTTTTTTGGAATATATGGCACATTTTAAATAGAAATAAACAAATTTTATGTGTCTGAGAAGTCACTGTCATCTAAGTAAATCCACCCCTGAAAGGAAGAGTGCTTTTTCCAAATCACATGACCTGCTCCACATGATGTCATTTCCTCCTTCCAAGAGAAAACTGGCAAGACTCCAAGGTATGTTCTCTCTCCACGTTTTCAGTTATTTCACCTAAAGTAGTGCTTAGTGTGTATTTATATGTCAACAATGTCAAACTAAGACTGGGTTTGTTTTTTCAAAATGAACTGTTTTTCTTTTGAGGCCAAAAAACGACTAGTTACTGCAACATTTCTGTCTGTTCTGGATTATGGAGACCTTTTGTATATGAATGCCTCAGCACAGTGTCTTGGTCAGATTGCTGAGGTTTATCATGCCTCGCTGAGGTTTATCACTAACTGTAGACCACTGACCCATCATTGTGAACTGTATTCTGGAGTGGGATGGCCTTCTTTGTCCACCAGGAGGTTGGCACATTGGTACACATTCATTTACAAGGCCATGCTTGGATTACTACCCAACTGTAACTTAATCTCACGGAGAAGTGTAACTTCTCACAGTCTGCATGCAAACGATCAGTTGTTACTCTGTGTTCCGTTTGCTCGCACTGAACTGGGCAAAAGGGCTTTTGTTCACTCTGCTCCTTCTGCATGGAACAGGCTGCAGGAAAACTGGAAACTAACCGAGCTCATCTCCTTGAATACATTTAAAACCAGACTGAGAGCCCTTGAGACAGATTCCCTGTGTTGTAATTGCCTTCTGTAATTCTGTACATGTCTGTGTAACTGAAAGAGTTTGTAGCTGTAACTTTTGCTGACTCTTGGCCAGGACTCCCTTGAAAATGAGGTTTTTAATCTCAATGGGACCTTCCTGGTTAAATAAAGAATAAATAAATGTCACTACAATAACTAAATAACTCTAAATTTCAATGTTACTCAGATGTGGATATAATATTTAGGAGAATTTCTCTGTAAAATGCCCTGTGGTGTCTGGTGCTAGCCAGACATTTTGATTTTAAAATCTGACCACAGCAAAAATGTAAACTAGGTTAACTGTCAACTATGTTACTCTACAAAAGAACTCAAAATCTCCTAAAATTATATATTGACCCAGCTGCTTTTGTCCGAAACGTGTTATTTGCGGAGGTTTTTAGACAAATGCGAGAGAATCACTTTATTTTTCTGTTTTTAATCTCAACAATATAAGTTAGAATTTAAGTTAAAGTTAAATTCCCAAGTATTCATCACACACTGGTGAAATTACATCTCCGCATGTGACCCATCCCCATGGTGGGGGGCGGTGAGCTGCAGCTGTGGCCGCGCTCGGGAACTATTTGGTGGTTTAACCCCCCAATCCAACCCCTTAGTGCTGAGTGTCAAGCGAGGAGGCGTTGGGTCCCATTTTTCAAAGTCTTTGGTATGACCTGATTTTAGATCATAACCTTCTTTGTCTGCTTTTAACAGAAACGTGGCTGAGTTCAGATGCACCTGTTGTTCTCGCAGAGGCCTCCCCGCCAGATTTTAATTTTACTTTTTCAACGAGGAGTAGCAAGAGGGGAGGCGGTACTGCTTTTATTAGTTCATCGATACTTGCTGCCAAACCTGTTTTATTTCATAATTTTACCACTTTTGAATATACAGCAGCAGTTTTTAGCTCTCCTCAGATTTTATGTGTCACAGTTTATCGGCCTCCTAAAGAATTTTCTGAGTTTTTATCAATCCTGCACAACTCATTTGAAAGGATCATTTTAGTCGGTGATTTTAATCTACATATAGATAATGTTTCTGATCCTTTTTCAATTGAGTTTTTAAATATTCTGAATTACATGGATTTTAGTCAACATGTCATGCAGCCGACTCACAACAGAGGACACACTCTGGACCTGGTCATCACCCATGGCCTGTCCACCAGTGTGTCCTCTGTTGTTGACCTGGCTGTCTCTGACCACTACTGTGTGTTTTTTAGCATCACCAGTTTTATCCACCTGGAGCCCTCTGTGAGACCAGTAAGGAAGCGTCATCTCACCCCTGAAGTGGCTGCTGGTTTTCTCGAAGTTTTTAGAAAGATCCCTCCCACTCCGGTTACTGCCTCATGTGATCTTATTGCCAGTGATTTTAACAGTAGACTGAAATCCGCTCTGGACCTGCTCGCTCCACTTAAAATCAAAAATATATCTCCAAAACATGCTTCACCATGGAGAAATCAAAATCTAAAACACCTAAAGAGAAACTGCAGAGTCGCAGAGCGGAGATGGAGAAAGAATAAAATAACTATAAATCATCAAATATATACAGAGCTACTTAAAACATATAATAATGCAGTAAGAAATGCAAGAAATGCATACCTTTCCAAACTCCTTCAAGACAATAAACACAATCCCAGAATACTTTTTTCCACCATAAACAACATTTTAGACCGCACATCCAATTCACTTCAGAAAACCCCCTCAGACGCTCTCTGTGAGGAGTTTGCAGCCCACTTCAGGGGGAAGGTAGACACCATCAGAACTAATATTTTATCCTCGATAAGTAATAAGGTTTTAGACCGTTCTGAATGTGTGTCTACACCAGAGGAAACACTGGATAGTTTTGTCCTGGTGGAAGCTGAGACTCTTGATAAAGTTTTCTCCTCAGTGAGACCCACCACATGTGTTCTGGACCCAATTCCAACTTCGTTTTTTAAACAATTCTATGGATCTTTTAGAGATGAGATTTTAGCTCTGATGAATTGTTCCCTTCAGACGGGGGTCTTTCCTGCCGCCTTTAAAGGGGCGGTGGTGAGGCCCCTGTTGAAGAAGAGCAATTTAGATTTTAATGATTTAAAAAATTATCGACCGGTATCCAACTTACCATTCTTAAGCAAACTTTTGGAAAAACTTGTTTTTATTCAACTAAATGATTTTATAAACACTCATGATGTCCTAGAGAAATTTCAGTCTGGTTTTAGGGTGAACCACAGCACCGAGACGGCCCTTCTGAAGATTTTAAATGATTTTAGATTAAATTATGATAAACGGAAGGTGACAGTGTTGGTTCTACTGGATCTAAGCGCTGCCTTTGACACAGTAGACCACACTATTCTTTTAACGCGGTTAAAACGGATCGGCCTCTCTGGTGCTGTTCACAGATGGTTCACATCTTATCTCACAGACAGGACTTTTATGGTGAGTCTGGATACCTGTTCCTCTAGGGTCCACAGCATCACATGTGGTGTGCCCCAGGGATCAATTTTAGGCCCTGTGCTTTTTAACATCTATATGCTCCCTCTTGGCGATGTCATCAGGAGACATGGGGTGAATTTTCACAGTTATGCTGATGATACACAGTTGTACATATCCGTGTCTCCTGATGACACACAGCCAATGGATGCACTTTTTAACTGTATTTTAGACATTGAATCCTGGATGGCAGAAAACTTTCTCCAGCTCAACCAGGACAAAACTGAGATTTTAGTCATTGGTTCTGAGGCTCAGAGAGAGAAACTTTTACCAAAACTACAATCAATGTCTTTTAATCCTTCTTCACAAGTGAAGAACCTGGGCGTCATCTTTGACTCTGAGCTGACTTTTATCCCACACATTAAAAATATCACAAAAATAGGTTTTTATCATCTAAAGAACATCGCCAGAGTCCGCCCCATTCTCTCTCGGGCCAATACGGAGACGCTAATGCATGCTTTTATCACCAGCAGAATTGATTACTGCAATGCCCTGCTTTCTGGTCTTCCTAAAAAGAGAACTTCAGGCTTACAACTTTTACAAAACTCAGCAGCACGAGTCCTGATGAGGACCAGGAAGCGGGAGCACATCACTCCGGTTTTAGAATCGCTGCATTGGCTCCCCGTATGTTTCAGAATCGATTTTAAGGTTCTCTTAATGGTTTTTAAGTGTCTTAATGGTCTTGGGCCTTCTTATCTCTCAGAACTGCTTTTACCGTACAAACCCTCGCGGTCTCTGCGCTCCTCTGGCAGCCGTCTCCTTGTTATCCCTAAAGTCAGGACACACACCCACGGCGAGGCGTCCTTTCAGTACTACGGCCCTCGCCTCTGGAACAGGCTGCCGGAGGACCTCAGGGCTGCAGAGAACGTTCATGTTTTTAAGAACAGGCTCAAGACCCACCTATTTAGCTTAGCTTTTAACTGATGATTTTTATCATCCACTGTTCATTTATTTATTTATTTATTTTTATTTATTTTATCCTATATGTTTTATTCAATCAGAGTTTTACTATCATTTAGAGATTCACCTTTTTAGCTTAGCTTTTATCTCATTATTTTTATTACTGATTTATTCCTTTTACTTATTTTATTTGTTTCATCAGAATTTTACTATCTTATATTTTAACCTTATTTTATCCTCTTCCAGTGTTTCCTCTGTGGGAGCCCTCTGCCCTGGGGGTGGTGGTCTGCTGTGGCGGCCTGGGTGGAAGTGGGGGTTTCCGCCCTCCCTCCCATGGGCGCTTTGTGTTAGCGCCTCGGCTGCCGATGTGGATCTGCTGCTGTCGGGGCAGATGGCTCCCTTGATGGCGTTTCCTAACTTAGATGGTCTAGCTCATCTGAACTCAGCCCAGTGTGTTACATTTTTATCATATATCCTTTAGCATGTGTTTCTGTGTGTGTGTGTGTGTGTGGGTGTTTGACAATGATTTTAATGAGGGTTTTATTTTCTAAATTCCTCTACATTTCAGGGGAGAGAGGAATTATGGGAATTTGGGGTCATTTTAATTTGTAAAGCACTTTGAGTTACATTTATTGTATGAATTGTGCTATATAAATTAATTTTGATTGATTTTGATGACCCGACCGGGAATCGAACCCTGATCTCCCAGTCCCAGGGTGGACACTCTACCACTAGGCCACTGGAGCTTAAATCAAAGTGAGTGTGTGATAAAGAGGAAGTGACAGAGATTTCTAGCATGCTAGCTATGTGTTTTCTGTAGCAGAGGCACGAGTCAGTCAGTTCATGGATGCTGATTGGCCCAAAATTCACCAGTTCTCCTTAGCAACCAAACACGATTGGCTGTTTAGCTGCAGCTCAGGGGCTCTTTTCCCAGCACCCCAGGAGTGAAAATAGTTAGTCTGGTGGTGGAAATTCACTGTTTAATGAGAGACAGCTGGTGTGTAAATAATTCAGACTGCATGTAGGCACACACAATTAAACACATCGGACACATTGATGATAAATATATGAATATATTGTTAAACATAACATGCCCTGTTATGTTTGCTTGTATATATGTGTAAATAGTAAGATGTGTAAATATGCTTTTATTGTGAAAGAACTAAGGAGGAAATAGGAATGACATCATAACGTGTGAACCAATGAGATGTGTGTATGATGAACCTTGACCTCAGTAAGCAACCAATAAAAAGGGAGCATTATAGTAACCGCGGGTCGTTCGTTCTCCGGTGAAGCTCCAGTGAAATCAGTGCTTGTGTGTGTACGTCATTCTGCTCTGCGCTACTGGAAAGTTGGCTTTTTACACCATCAACCGCTGGGTACAACTACACTCTGCTAACATATTTTTTATAGTTTTATTTACTTTTAAGATTTTTTTTCTCCCTTCAAATCAGGGAGGGCGGCGCCCTAGCCCCCTTTCTGCTCAGTTGGATGTGGTAGTTATACTCGAGGGACCCTACAGAGCTTTGTGTTTTTTTCAATGTTTTACTGAAACCCAAGATGAGGACAACCAGTTTCTGTTGGACGTGGATTAGTCTGTAGGTGAAACAGCTGCTGTTTTTGGACCTGCTCTGTTCAACACACCATCAGAACTTTGACCTCGGAATTTAAAGTTTCCCACAGGAAGTTCAGAGCTGACCCGGTTCCCTTGGTCAGCAGCAGAACCTCCTTCCTGCTGTCACTCAGAGGAAGACTGACGCTGCTGAGTGAGGATGAACTTTAATCTGCTCCGAAATAAACCAGAGTGAATCATTTCCAGGCAAAAGTTCTAAAGAGAAGTGGAACGAGTCAATGAGGAGAACCGACAGGGCTGACTCAGCATA
>SSNS01000396.1:32497-89541 GCA_006937985.1 Aphyosemion australe | reverse complement strand
GAGACGGCCCTTCTGAAGATTTTAAATGATTTTAGATTAAATTATGATAAACGGAAGGTGACAGTGTTGGTTCTACTGGATCTAAGCGCTGCCTTTGACACAGTAGACCACACTATTCTTTTAACGCGGTTAAAACGGATCGGCCTCTCTGGTGCTGTTCACAGATGGTTCACATCTTATCTCACAGACAGGACTTTTATGGTGAGTCTGGATACCTGTTCCTCTAGGGTCCACAGCATCACATGTGGTGTGCCCCAGGGATCAATTTTAGGCCCTGTGCTTTTTAACATCTATATGCTCCCTCTTGGCGATGTCATCAGGAGACATGGGGTGAATTTTCACAGTTATGCTGATGATACACAGTTGTACATATCCGTGTCTCCTGATGACACACAGCCAATGGATGCACTTTTTAACTGTATTTTAGACATTGAATCCTGGATGGCAGAAAACTTTCTCCAGCTCAACCAGGACAAAACTGAGATTTTAGTCATTGGTTCTGAGGCTCAGAGAGAGAAACTTTTACCAAAACTACAATCAATGTCTTTTAATCCTTCTTCACAAGTGAAGAACCTGGGCGTCATCTTTGACTCTGAGCTGACTTTTATCCCACACATTAAAAATATCACAAAAATAGGTTTTTATCACCTAAAGAACATCGCCAGAGTCCGCCCCATTCTCTCTCGGGCCAATACGGAGACGCTAATGCATGCTTTTATCACCAGCAGAATTGATTACTGCAATGCCCTGCTTTCTGGTCTTCCTAAAAAGAGAACTTCAGGCTTACAACTTTTACAAAACTCAGCAGCACGAGTCCTGATGAGGACCAGGAAGCGGGAGCACATCACTCCGGTTTTAGAATCGCTGCATTGGCTCCCCGTATGCTTCAGAATCGATTTTAAGATTCTCTTAATGGTTTTTAAGTGTCTCAATGGTCTTGGGCCTTCTTATCTCTCAGAACTGCTTTTACCGTACAAACCCTCGCGGTCTCTGCGCTCCTCTGGCAGCCGTCTCCTTGTTATCCCTAAAGTCAGGACACACACCCACGGCGAGGCGTCCTTTCAGTACTACGGCCCTCGCCTCTGGAACAGGCTGCCGGAGGACCTCAGGGCTGCAGAGAACGTTCATGTTTTTAAGAACAGGCTCAAGACCCACCTATTTAGCTTAGCTTTTAACTGATGATTTTTATCATCCACTGTTCATTTATTTATTTATTTATTTTTATTTATTTTATCCTATATGTTTTATTCAATCAGAGTTTTACTATCATTTAGAGATTCACCTTTTTAGCTTAGCTTTTATCTCATTATTTTTATTACTGATTTATTCCTTTTACTTATTTTATTTGTTTCATCAGAATTTTACTATCTTATATTTTAACCTTATTTTATCCTCTTCCAGTGTTTCCTCTGTGGGAGCCCTCTGCCCTGGGGGTGGTGGTCTGCTGTGGCGGCCTGGGTGGAAGTGGGGGTTTCCGCCCTCCCTCCCATGGGCGCTTTGTGTTAGCGCCTCGGCTGCCGATGTGGATCTGCTGCTGTCGGGGCAGATGGCTCCCTTGATGGCGTTTCCTAACTTAGATGGTCTAGCTCATCTGAACTCAGCCCAGTGTGTTACATTTTTATCATATATCCTTTAGCATGTGTTTCTGTGTGTGTGTGTGTGTGTGGGTGTTTGACAATGATTTTAATGAGGGTTTTATTTTCTAAATTCCTCTACATTTCAGGGGAGAGAGGAATTATGGGAATTTGGGGTCATTTTAATTTGTAAAGCACTTTGAGTTACATTTATTGTATGAATTGTGCTATATAAATTAATTTTGATTGATTTTGATGACCCGACCGGGAATCGAACCCTGATCTCCCAGTCCCAGGGTGGACACTCTACCACTAGGCCACTGGAGCTTAAATCAAAGTGAGTGTGTGATAAAGAGGAAGTGACAGAGATTTCTAGCATGCTAGCTATGTGTTTTCTGTAGCAGAGGCACGAGTCAGTCAGTTCATGGATGCTGATTGGCCCAAAATTCACCAGTTCTCCTTAGCAACCAAACACGATTGGCTGTTTAGCTGCAGCTCAGGGGCTCTTTTCCCAGCACCCCAGGAGTGAAAATAGTTAGTCTGGTGGTGGAAATTCACTGTTTAATGAGAGACAGCTGGTGTGTAAATAATTCAGACTGCATGTAGGCACACACAATTAAACACATCGGACACATTGATGATAAATATATGAATATATTGTTAAACATAACATGCCCTGTTATGTTTGCTTGTATATATGTGTAAATAGTAAGATGTGTAAATATGCTTTTATTGTGAAAGAACTAAGGAGGAAATAGGAATGACATCATAACGTGTGAACCAATGAGATGTGTGTATGATGAACCTTGACCTCAGTAAGCAACCAATAAAAAGGGAGCATTATAGTAACCGCGGGTCGTTCGTTCTCCGGTGAAGCTCCAGTGAAATCAGTGCTTGTGTGTGTACGTCATTCTGCTCTGCGCTACTGGAAAGTTGGCTTTTTACACCATCAACCGCTGGGTACAACTACACTCTGCTAACATATTTTTTATAGTTTTATTTACTTTTAAGATTTTTTTTCTCCCTTCAAATCAGGGAGGGCGGCGCCCTAGCCCCCTTTCTGCTCAGTTGGATGTGGTAGTTATACTCGAGGGACCCTACAGAGCTTTGTGTTTTTTTCAATGTTTTACTGAAACCCAAGATGAGGACAACCAGTTTCTGTTGGACGTGGATTAGTCTGTAGGTGAAACAGCTGCTGTTTTTGGACCTGCTCTGTTCAACACACCATCAGAACTTTGACCTCGGAATTTAAAGTTTCCCACAGGAAGTTCAGAGCTGACCCGGTTCCCTTGGTCAGCAGCAGAACCTCCTTCCTGCTGTCACTCAGAGGAAGACTGACGCTGCTGAGTGAGGATGAACTTTAATCTGCTCCGAAATAAACCAGAGTGAATCATTTCCAGGCAAAAGTTCTAAAGAGAAGTGGAACGAGTCAATGAGGAGAACCGACAGGGCTGACTCAGCATAAACACAACCCCCCCCCCCCCCCCCCCCCCCCCCCCCCCAGAGGAACACAGCCATCAGCTGGATAAGAACTCACATTTATTCACAGAAAAAAACAACAGGAAGTAAAACAAGTCCAGCATATTGGACTGGTCTCAGACCGCTCTGTCCATCACTGCGTCCCACTGAGACACCTTCAGATCCGGATGGTGTAGGAGTCCGAGCGGGTGACGTACCGGACCCAGCGCTGCAATGGGCCAGGCTGAATCGGAGACAGTCGCAGAAAGCGGATCTGAAGCCCGGTGGCGGTGAACTTGGGAAGCTCGAAGCTCAGACCGACTGGACCCACTTCCAACATGGAGGCCAAGGTCAGACCCGAAACCTCCAGCTGAGGATGGAGACAATGGTTCTGTTAGCATCAGAACACCTAGGGTGTGTGCGTATGAGACTTTTGAAACCACCTTGAACAGAGCCGACAGCTGAGTCCCTCCAGGGAAGCGGGGGACCTCCCAGACCACGGCTCTGCTCTGCAGCTTCAGCTCGGCGCTCTGATCTGGACTACTGAGCTCCTGAGACAAACTGAATCGATGACAAACATTGTTTACAGTTGACACCCGCCCACCCTAGGTAACTAGGGGTCACGTGCGCCTCACCTATCAGTCAGGTCGTGTAACACTGATCTGAGAGCTGCTGCAGGTCAGTCTAAACTTAGTCAGAACTGCATTAAACATCATTTCAGATCCAAGGAAGCTACGACCCAGATGTTTTATCTACATTTCACTTTAAATATAAATCTACAAAACCATATGTGTTGCTCCGCCTACAGGGATTGTGTCAGAGAAACCTGCAGGTTTCAGAACAGCCACAAACATCAGAGTCTTATTAGAATCAGCACCGCTCATTTTAATAACAAATACAGGAACATTTGAATAGGAGCAGCTCACCTCACACAGCCTTTAGGGACCGGAACCGACACACTCACGTTGATGGCAGCGCTGCAGAGAACAATCACCATCATCATCATCACCATCATCACTACCATAGTCACCATCATCATCATCATTACCATCATCATCACCATCAGCATCACCATCATCATCAGCATCATCATCACCATCATCACTACCATAGTCACCATCATCATCACCATCATCACTACCATAGTCACCATCATCATCACCATCATCACTACCATAGTCACCATCATCATCACCACCATCATCACTACCATAGTCACCATCATCATCATCATTACCATCATCATCACCATCATCACTACCATAGTCACCATCATCATCATCACCATCATCACTACCATAGTCACCACCATCATCATCACCATCATCATCATCACTACCATAGTCACCATCATCATCACCATCATCACCATCATCATCATCACCATCATCACCATCATCATCATCACCATCATCACCACCATCATCACTACCATAGTCACCATCATCATCACCACCATCATCACCACCATCATCACTACCATAGTCACCATCATCATCATCATCACCATCATCACCATCACCGTCATCATCATCATCATCGCCATCATCACCATCATCATCATCATCATCATCATCACTACCATAGTCACCATCATCATCACCATCATCACTACCATAGTCACCATCATCATCCACCATCATCACTACCATAGTCACCATCATCATCACCATCATCACTACCATAGTCACCATCATCATCACCACCATCATCATCATCATTACCATCATCATCACCATCATCATCACCATCATCATCAGCATCATCATCACCATCATCACTACCATAGTCACCATCATCATCACCACCATCATCACTACCATAGTCACCATCATCATCACCACCATCATCACCACCATCATCACTACCATAGTCACCATCATCATCATCATTACCATCATCATCACCATCATCACTACCATAGTCACCACCATCATCATCACCATCATCATCATCACTACCATAGTCACCATCATCATCACCATCATCACTACCATAGTCACCATCATCATCACCACCATCATCACATCATCAGTCACCATCATCACTACCATCGTCACCATCATCATCACACCATCATCACTACCATAGTCACCATCATCATCATCACCATCATCACTACCATAGTCACCACCATCATCATCACCATCATCATCATCACTACCATAGTCACCATCATCATCATCACCATCATCACTACCATCGTCACCCCCATCATCATCACCATCATCATCATCACTACCATAGTCACCTAGCCTAGTGAACTAGACCAAATTCTTGCTTTGCAGAGTTTGGTCTAGGCACGCTTCATAGGAATCCTCGTGGTGTGGCTGTCCAATCACAGCTCGCTATAGTTTTGGTTGGGCCAATCACAGCGCTCTATATTTTGGGCCAATCACAGAGCGGGAGTAGCCGATGACGTCAGCGCTGCGGCCGCGAACCCAAGCAACATGGCGGCAACTCAGGAAACACCTTCTTTCGAAACAGCTTTGTCATCAACATTGGATTATTTAGACTCCAACGTGCGTAAGTCTGTCGGCTATACTTAGCGGCTTCTTATTTTTATCAAACACAGTAGTGCAATGTCCCAGTACACCTGATATTCACGTTTTTATACAAAAACGACAGAAATCATTGACGCCATTAATGCCTCCCGCTTTTCCGTCGCTGTGATTACGTCACGTTGTTCGTTACTCTGATTGGTCCTAGCGCTATCCAATTGCGTGCTGACATTTTGAAAGACAACCGTAGATCCCGCCTCACGACTGAGAGCCGTCAATGGTTCGTGGCCAGACTATATATTCACATATATAGGATGGCTTGCCAGGCTACACCATCACCATCACCACCATAGTCACCATCATCATCATCATCACCATCATCATCACTACCATAGTCACCATCATCACCACCACCACCATCATCATCACCATCATCATCATCACCACCATAGTCACCATCATCACCATCATCGTGAAATGCTACAAGATTCATTACAAGTTAACATTTAACGTTATTCAGTTTCTGCTCCGTTACAAAACAGGACAGAATGGTTATTATAACCCTAAGCTCGCATCTTCTTCACTAAACTCCCCAAAGCAGCTGTTCTGTTGGTGGCAGGACAGCCTGCCCCTAGTGGGGAAAATGGGCTGCTGCTAAATGAGATCGCCAATCCTAGGAGAGCTCTTCTAGCCAATCAGAGGCAATATAGGTGGGACCATCCTTTAACATCTTACATTTAACTAATTTGCCTGAGGGACCCACTGGGCCATCAAAATTTGGAACAACTGGACGGATTCAAGCACACCTGCTGCTGAGTCAGCAAAATAGAGTTGGGACTGACCTCTTAGGTGGTAGATCACAGCGAAGCTTCAGGTACATCAGCAGCCTGTGGGAGGAGAGCATCATCACACATCACAGACCATGAGGCTCCAGTGGTTCACACATTCAAATCAATTCCTTTTTAAACAAATGATTGTCAGCCTGGATTGGATTATAACCCAGATTAGTATCTCACATGCAGGAAGTCATCAGCACCAGACACCTAAGTCTTCATCAGAGAGGAAACAGGTGAAAGATGCAACGGAGGGGCGGAGTGAGGGTGCCGGTGAGAGGAGAGGGAGAAAGTGATGGTGAAGCGGAGAGTCTGAGCAGGATGGATCTGAGACCGACCAGCGATCCTGGGTATTACCCACAATCCATTGCTGCGTGGGAACTTTGGCTGTGTCCAAATCCAGGGGTTGCGTGCTCATGAGTTCGGATTTTAAGACCAGTGACGTCACAGCGCCGCGTCGAAGACCGTCCAAATTCCAAGAATGCTCAGAATGCGGTCTTGAAATGCGTTCTTCTTTTCCCCGATTTTGAGAACGGGTGCGGTGTAGTCTCCGTGGTCTCCTCACCTCCATAATTCCCGTGATGCACTGCGGGATTGATTTCTGTAGAAACGGGACACGCAGCAGTAGAGCAGCAGGACGACTAGTTTATTCAAATCTGACTGTAGAAAAAGTAAAAGCCTGAAGTGGTTGTGTTTTTAGGCGTTTCCCATTCTCATTAGGCCTGTAATGTGTGTTTGTATTCTTGTTCTTCATTACAGTTCATAAAATTGGTAAATCATAAATCATAAAATAAATCATACAATTAACCGTGAATAATCCAGCATCGTGGATCCATATTTTGTAATAGATTTTCTTTAAGCAGTTGCTAGGTGACAGGAGTAGGGGCGGGACTTTTATTTAAGGCTAGAACGTCCACATTCACAGCTGTTAACATCCGGTCTAAGTGGTCACGGAAGAACACGTTCTCCTGAGACCAATGAGGACGGGTACTCATGAGCATGCAATCCCTGGATTTGGACACAGCCATTGAGAAGAAGGCGGAGCAATGGCTCAAGTGCCTTTTCTAAAAATCTGTATTTTCAAATGAAAGAAGTTTATTTTAAGATGATTAATGATATTTATTCATGCTCTGAATGTTTTAGACTAAGATCAGACAGTAATAAATGTAAATTTAGTCAAATAATTGTTTGTTTGAAAGCTGTTAAAGTTTTTTTTAAAAATTAGCACAAACAGCAAACGGCATCCTGGCATGCGTCGTGGTCGATGACGCAATGCTCCCTGTCCCAATTCTGTAATTATTTGCACACTTGTGTACTACGCACCCGAAGCCTTACAAGGCACTTCCCCCAAGTGCACTTCACAGGAGGCCGTAGGGCGCAGTGCGAGGTTTGGGGCTGGGCCCCTGGTTAAGGCTGGCTAACACGGCAGGTCATTCTGTATGGGGGGGCCGCCCCCTGCTGGTCACACCCAGAACTGGACCTAAAGTCCTCTGTTGGTTCTGATCATCTGTACGATATAAAAGCAGCTGGATGAGTCCAAACCCATCTTTGGACCAGAGCTGGTTACCTTCCTGCAGCATCTCTCTCCACGGTCGGAAACAGACGGAACGGTGGCGCCGAGGGGAGGTCATCACTCAGCTGGTACTGCATCACCGTTTGCTGCAGGAGGAGGGGGAGTCCGTTAGAGGAGGAGGAGGAGCTTAGAACGTAGAGTGAGTCAGGTCCGTACCTCTCCCTGACTCGGGCAGAACCGGAGGATTCTGTGGCTGTCAAACTCGTCCAGTTGAACTGTCTGATGGAAGCTGCATTCATCGACTCGGACCGCAGCACCGTAACCTGAACAGAGCTGCTGATCAGAACCAGACCCGACAGACCAAATGGACCGGTTCTGCTCCACTGGTTTACCTCGAAGCTGAGATCTCCCGATGCTGAACTCCTCATTCAGACCAATCCTCATCTCTGTGGACACAGGAAACTTGTGTGGGACTAGACCAAAACCCGCGTTAGACTGGACCAGAACACCTGACCCAGTTATGAACTCACCTGAACAGCTGGGCATGTAGCATTTGACTCGGACCTCTCCTTCCACATCGGCCTTCATCAGAACCCCCTGCAGCAGAAAAGGCAGCCATGATGATCTGAGCAGGACAGCCCCAGAACCGGTCCGTCCTCAGATATCCAACAGCACGGTTCTGCTTTCCCCCAACCTCTCAGTACCTGCTTTGTTGTGGTTCGTAGACCCGGTCCAAAAACGAGACCTCAGCGACTGTCAGTCACTGATTTGCTAGGGAAATGGTTCTCAATTAGTGGGGGGGCATGGTGGAGGGGCAGGGGAGGTGCGGCAGACCACACACACACACACACACACACACACACACTCGGAGCTTCCACGACGGTGAGTACAAACAGATGCCACTATACATGTCACACATCCACCCATGGAGAATCAGCGCGTGCACCCCCACGTGCCCGGGAACACCCACGACTCTGTAGCTGGACCCCCCCAAGGTTATCCTGAGTTATTAGGGTAGTTTTCCTCTCCACTGTCGCTACATGCTTGTTTAGCATGAGGATTGCTGTAGAGTCTCTGACACAAGTCAGTGACTCGATTACTGATTGGCGTAATGACCTGAACTCAACTGGAATGTTTACTTTGTGAAGAGCCTTTTTGGCGCTATAGAAATAAACTGAATTGAATGTTCTACTCACGTTGGAGCCGATGACAACAGACAGCCTCTCGATCACGTCTACGAAGATCTCGCTCCTCCCTCCCTGGAATGGAAACACATCTGCAGGAACTGGCTGGGACATGACTATTTACTGGAAATAAACTCAGACTGGTTGGACCCAAAGTCCTCACAGATGTCAGAAGCGCATGGACCTATCTACGTTCTGGTGTCTTCATGTGGCGCTTACCTGGTCCCTGCTGGACTGAATGGGTCTGGTTGCTGCAGAACTTGGAGCCACTTTATTCTGCTGTGTTTCTGCTCCAAACTACAAACAAACAAACAAACAAACAAACACGAGAGATCTGACCACATGGAACCAGATCTCACCATATGTGGCTCGGCACATCATCTCATTTCACCTGGTTCTGGTCTCAGTCCAAACGCAGCAGGATCTGAGTTTTTATGTTTCAGAACAAAATGTAAACTGATCCAATGTCAGAGGAGTTGGTATTTATGAACCAGAACCAGAACCAGTCTCTAGGACTTCTCACATCTCTGGTCCAGTTCCTCTGGTCAGAATTACTTCTTTAGTTTGGTAACTTGGACCTTAGTTCTGGTCCGGTTCCTGTCACAGAACACGTGAGAACCCCGTCTGCTGATTGGTGAGATGGATCTGGGGGCGGGGCTTGCTTTGAGCCTAAGCTGGTTCTGGTTCACTGTAGCTACTGATGTGCTGCACTCTACCACATCCCAGAACGTAAAGCATACCAGCAACAGGACGTTGTTGGGTCTGAACCTACTGTGTAGAAGCAGACTGAGGCTGGGTCAGAACAGAACCAGAGTCTCAGTCTGCATGTTCTAGACCAGGGTTTCTCAACCCTGGTCCTTAGCGCCCCCCTGCCCTGCATGTTTTCCATGTTGCCCTTTCAAACACCAGTGTTTCCCTGCTGCCACACACCTGACACAAATGAGTGAGTGATTAACAGGCTTCTGCAGCCATGTGCTGAAGCAGAGACATGGAAAACATGCAGGACAGGGGGCGCTGAGGACCAGGGTTGAGAAACCCTGATCTAGACCATCACTGTGTTCAGACCAAAGGCCGGGGATTGTGCTTGAACATACTTCTGAGGTCAGAGTTCACACTGTTTGATGAGCTCAAGTACAAAATGTCTGAGTGGTAACAAGGAAACAGCTGACAGGAAGTCGCCAACAGGAAACAGCTGACAGGAAGTCACCAACAACAGGAAACAGCTGACAGGAAGTCACCAACAGGAAGTCACCAACAGGAAACAGCTGACAGGAAGTCACCAACAGGAAGTTGCCAACAGGAAACAGCTGACAGGAAGTCACCAACAACAGGAAACAGCTGACAGGAAGTCACCAACAACAGGAAACAGCTGACAGGAAGTCACCAACAGGAAGTCACCAAACAGGAAACAGCTGACAGGAAGTCACCAACAGGAAACAGCTGACAGGAAGTCGCCAACAGGAAGTCACCAACAGGAAACAGCTGACAGGAAGTCACCAACAGGAAACAGCTGACAGGAAGTCACCAACAACAGGAAACAGCTGACAGGAAGTCACCAACAGGAAGTCACCAACAGGAAACAGCTGACAGGAAGTCACCAACAGGAAGTCACCAACAGGAAGTCACCAACAGGAAGTCACCAATAGGAAACAGCTGACAGGAAGTCGCCAACAGGAAGTCACCAACAGGAAGTCACCAACAGGAAGTCACCAATAGGAAACAGCTGACAGGAAGTCGCCAACAGGAAGTCACCAACAGGAAACAGCTGACAGGAAGTCACCAACAGGAAACAGCTGACAGGAAGTCACCAACAACAGGAAACAGCTGACAGGAAGTCACCAACAGGAAGTCACCAACAGGAAACAGCTGACAGGAAGTCACCAACAGGAAGTCACCAACAGGAAGTCACCAACAGGAAGTCACCAATAGGAAACAGCTGACAGGAAGTCGCCAACAGGAAGTCACCAACAGGAAGTCACCAACAGGAAGTCACCAATAGGAAACAGCTGACAGGAAGTCGCCAACAGGAAGTCACCAACAGGAAACAGCTGACAGGAAGTCACCAACAGGAAACAGCTGACAGGAAGTCACCAACAACAGGAAACAGCTGACAGGAAGTCACTAACAGGAAGTCACCAACAGGAAACAGCTGACAGGAAGTCACCAACAGGAAACAGCTGACAGGAAGTCACCAACAGGTAACAGCTGACAGCTGTGTGTTCAACACAGCAGTCTGTCCTTGCTCTGCCGCGGCTGGAGTGGTGGTTCTGAGCTGCAGTCAGAGAAGATGTTTACACCACAGCATCCAGACTAGTGATGTGGGAAGATACTGCTGGCTGATTCTACCCACCAATCAGAGACTCCCTCTATAGGTAGGCGTGAACTTCAGCCAGCTAATCAGTTGGTAGTGGATGTGTTGGGTCGGCTCCCCACGACGCTGACCGCCAGAGATTAGGTCAGAAAAACCGGTCAGCTGAGCACGGAAAATGCTCAGGTTACCCAGATGTGACCACAATTAAACTACCAGGGCTGGGCCGGCCCAGATGTTATCTAAGCCCAGCTTAGATGCTGTGTAGCAGAACCTACATTAAGTGTCTCAGAACCTTGTGATGTCTGGGTTAACACAATCTGTATGGTTTAACAAACTATCAAATTAACAAAAACCATCGACATCAGTGCAGATCACTCGGGTGAGCCAGGGGATTAGAGAAGTCGGTACGGACAGACTGTCGGTGACGTTGACCTCTGACGTATCGGAGCCGTAGCTCCGCTCCAAGTACAGACCCTTCTGGTCTGGGGTACCTCCCAGGCACTGCAGGAAGCTGGTGGATCTATTTAGTATCTGAGGCAGCTTGCAAAGAAGGTTTTGACCTTCAGGTCAAAAAGGGAGGATGGTTCCTGAGGCTTTGCTGACCCAGTCGGCCGAACCGAGTCGCTAGCTAAAACTAGAGTTTCTTAGGAACTGTTCAGAACTCTCGAGGAACTGAATTGTTCAGGGAGTGAACTCGTTTTCAACTATTGTTTATTAATTTGGACGAATCAGAATTTGACAAGTTAAAGTGGGCGTTATCAAACAGACCTCCGATATCACTCCTTTCTACAACGCTTAAGAGAGCTTATTCTTAATGTGCAGTGAATATGTTAACATTCATAATATATTATTAATGTGTGAATATACTGACAGATATACATTAACTCCACCAAATACTAATCTGGTGTAATTTAAGAAACACATCCTCACAAGAATAAACATTCATGTCACCCATCATTCATTTTTATGATATTAGACACATTATTAAACACCTGAGACCTAAACGTATTGTCCATTCAACAAAATATGATTATATATGACTTATAACTATGAAGTCATTTTATGAGGCAGGAAAGATGAACTTTATTTATTATTTGTTAGATAAAAAGTCGTCATCCCAGCGTCTTGATGTCTCGTGATCTGCTGCAGGATAAGTTAGGAATAATGGGTCAAGATTAAAATAGTGGGTCGAGCATAGATTTCACGTCTCGGCACCACGGTGTCAGCGTGCTCTGACCGTATGAGCATGGCCTGCAAGTTAAAAGTTTAACTTTGTTCATTTTGATGAAATACGTGGCCTTTGTGGACGTTACACCGTACACGTCTTAGCTTTATATGGAAACACCGTACACACTATACTAGAGAATCTGGTGTGATGAAAGACTATGAATGAAGTGGTCTTAATCTTCTGGACTTCTCTACCCTACAAACACTACTTCCACGTGGACCCTTAAACCATCTGATGGTGGCTTGTCTAACTATAATGTAAAACTTCCATGAGCAGGTCTTCTTAGCGTGGACGCTCCTTTACTAACTTCTCACCACACTAAGAAGGATTTTTGTATGAATACATGTAAATGTGATCATATGTTCCTGTTTGGATCTAGATAGAAAACTAAAATCACTCTTCTAACAAAAAGGCTCCAACCTTTTGACATTTGTGGATCTTTGCATGTGTTGGTATAATTCCCCCCCATATAAATGTATTCTATAGTGCTGTTCACTTGCACGTTGTTAAACAAGGTTCTTGGAGAAAAAAAAGAAAGCAGCTGACAGGAAACAGCTTATGGGAAGTAGCTGACCAATAAGAGATGACAGGAAGTGGAAAACAATAGGTGAGCGCTGCACCAGGTGAGTCGGGTGTGACGTACCAGTCCGATGTTACTGAGGTCAAACAGGCTGAAAGGTCGAGAAGAGACGGCTTCGGTCTGGATGAAGTTCTTCAGAACATCTGAGGATGTGGTCTGGACGTACCCGTAGTCCTGATGGGGGACAACAACACGTTACTCCTAAAGTCCATCAGGATCACTTCCTGTTTACAGGAACCGACAACATTAAATGACATCCCTGTGGTCACAGTTAGGTACTGCAGCCCATTTTTCTGAGCAAAACACCTCTTCCGCACGCCGTTCCGTGAGTTCATGGCTGATGGCGGTTACGCATCAGCGCCAGAAGATTCTGGTAAAGACGAGTCAGACACAGTAAGTTGATAAGTAGATAAATACGTGTCATATCTGGTGTTAGCACTCACAGGTGTTTTATGGTAGGGAGCACTTACTACACTTATTACGGTAATATGCCTACGGCACTGGAGGACGTGTTGTTTTTACCGCCTTGCTGTTCTAGTTCTGAACGACTCATTAAAGGAAGTAAAACACCATCATCGACTCATTATTCACTCACACACACATTTCACTGTAACATCCAGTTGTTGGTCATTAACAAAGCAGCTTGAGATATTTGTAGAGCCGACTATTTGCTTCTAATTCACCGTTGGCATTGTTAGCTCGACGTTAGCCTCTAGCCTGCTTCACCTGATATTAGAGTATACCAAAACGACGCCCTGGATTCTTAGGGGTACAAGAAATAACTTCTGGGTCGCTCCTGTTTACTGGCTTCATTTCTTTAAATGATAAATGACCCGCTCTTGTGTAGCACCTGTCAGAGTCAGAGGACTCTTTACGCTACAGTGCGTCATTCATCCATTCATACGCTGGTGGGGATGAGCTACAATGTAGCCACAGCTGCCCTGGGGCGCTCTGACAGAGGAGAGGCTGCTGAGCACAGGCGCCACCGGTCCCTCCTTTAGCTCAGAGCAGACACGGCAACCTCACACTCACTGACTGTAAACAGTAGCTGCGTCCCTCCTGTGTTTATTTAGAAAGCAGAAAAACTGACAACCCTGAGTCAGCTGAGCGTGAAATCTGTTTCAGTGTAACCTTCCTTCCATCATCATCATCATCATGCTTCAAAGGGGGCCCAAGGCGCTGAACAAGAAAAATATCATGGCTGAGACATTAGACTGTTTGGGATTATTTCACTGTGGAATTCTTACAGAATGCTCCTTTAATCACCTTAAACCTAATGGCCAGGTGAGTGGGTGAAGCTTTTAGCCAGGCTATAGGGCGGGACTTGTGACACCCTGAGGGTCAGACACTTGATCCTGGGTGGGGTGTGCAGCGCCCCCCGGGGTTAAAGACTCACCAGAACCTCGTCCAGCAGCTCGTAGATCAGAGCGAAGTTCATCTGGATGGACTTCTCAGAGAGTCCGCCGCAGTAATCTCTGACCAGCGCCGTCAGCCTGAAACACGGACCGGTTCTGTTCAGTCCAGATGTTTATCAGCAGATCAAATAGGTCCAGCATGCAGCTCCATTTGAACAAACCTGTTGAGGAACTCGATGATGGTGAACGGTGAGGAGTCAGCTGTCGTCGTGGCGACCCAGTAAAGACCTCCGTGTCTGACGTGGACAAAGTGCAGGTCTCTGTCGCTCTGCGGGACATAAAATCAGGTTTGTTTTAGTTTTGAGTCTTGAATGGTCTGCATCATGCTTTGGAGACGTGTCATTCCAATTCCTCACAAACAAAACTGAAGCTGAAACGCCTTAGCTTCATCCTGATGTGGCTTCACGTCTCAGACCTCAAGTTTAACAGCCAACAAAACCAACATGAGTCTAGCGGTTCTAGTCTGACCTCCTCTTTGTGTTTGGGTCAAATCAGAACCCAAAACAACAAAACCGGAGAGCTTTGACAAACCCTGGTGCTGCAGCTTTGGTCTGAGTGTTTCACAGACTGTGGAGGCGTTACCATGACAACCGGAGGTTGGTCTCCAGTCAGCGCCGTGACCTTCTCATAGAAGATGTTGACCACATTGTTTCCTGTTTGGCCTCGGTCTGGGTGTTGGCTCAGGTTAAGCTCTAAACTCCTGACAGGGTAAAGTCTCACTTGACCGGAAGCAAAAGGATACAGTCCTTGTAGATGAGATGGTCCCCCTTGGAGGACAAGATGAAGACCTGAGAGATCATCCCCCTGAAAGGAAGGTCAGCAGACCTGCTGCTCGTGAGATTTTTGAACAGCAGCAGAAGAGTTTATATTTCAGACAAGCTTTAATGACTGTTGTGATGTTTTATAAGTGACAGGTGCATTAATACCTCCTCACACCTGAACTGGATCATGCAGCGTGGCGCAGTGGTTTTCCATCTGGACCCAACTTCCTGTCACAAGCAACATTTATCTAGCCTGGCAAGCCATCCTATACATGTGAAAATGGTCTAGTTCACTAGGCTAACATGAATCCACTTTAACCCTCCAATTTAAAGGATCTGAGAGAAGCAGCAGCTCATGGATTTATCTATCTAAATCAAATCGGGTCAAAGGTCATGCAGATGCGAATAACAAACTAAAGCCTCTGAATGAGAACAAAACTAAGATGATCTTAATAAATTATATTATTAGTGTTATAATCATTATTTTGTCCTGGATGAGATCCTGCAGATAAAACTGCGTAAGTTCAGCTAACTTCGTTTTTAATGATTTAAAGCGTTTTTACTCACCTGCTGAAGGTGTGAGGTTAACCTGGAAGAACTAGATGTTTTACTGGATTTAGCTGCTATTTGGTGCTGATTTGGCTAACAGGCTAGCACCGGCTAACAGAAGCTTTAAATAAACTTGTAATAACTCATGACAGCAGTTTGCATCACAATAATCAAAAACCATAAAGACAACCAGATAGCCTCGTTCCCTGGAGCGTCTAAAGCTTATCTGACAGAAACGTTTTGGGTTTAAATATACAGTCTTGTGGCATTTCGAACCTTGTTTACAAAGCGGCTCAGTTAGCAAGTAGCCCCGCAGCGCCTCCTGGTGGACAGGAGGTTAAATGATGTCGTCATAAATAAACTCTAGATTTGTTTACTTCACGATGAATTAAATCATAGCAACGTAATAGAAATGCTTCAAGTATCTTTACAGAAATGTTTTGGGTGTGCACATGTTGCATAAACGCGAGAGGAATAACGCTGCACATTTTTAAATGATCGCTTGTATTTTAGATCTCCAAACTGCAGAGGGCAGTAGAGGCGAAACCAAACGGAAGTTGTTTACGTCAACATCTCTGCCGTAAAGCGCTCGGTCCCTAATTTCTGTAACTAATCATGAAGTAAGTGTTTCTTTATTAAATGATTCCTGTTTATAGGAACCATCAACACAACATGATCGTTTTTTACTGTCTGCCATTTTATTAAATGATATAAAAGTTTGTTATTCTGCGGCTTGATGAACAGATCCTGGTGCTAGTAGGCTACTAGCTAACCGTTACCTAGCTGTTACTTGTAGCCGAACGAATTCTGCTAAAAAACTGACTTTTTAACAATTTTCTTTAAAAACAAGAGAGAGCAAGTGTTTAATTTAATGTTTAACTGGACGTCGCGCTAAGGCGAAGCGTGTTTTGGTTTTAGTGTTTACTCTGGATTTATCGGCTGCTGAGGCTCACCTGTTGTTTCAGGTAGTGTCTTTATATGCAGGTGCAGGTGTTTTATGAGTACAGATGATCTTTTAAGAGCTCCCTTTGGCCCGTTTGAGGAAGCTAAAAGTGGCACATATCTGCCCAGGTGTGTTTGCGTGTATCTTTGACGCTGCAAGGACACATTTGACCAGGTGTAGGTTGGTTATGGTTTTAGGTTCACCAACACTCAGTGACGCCATGTTTTCAGTGGAAGCATTGGATTAGATCCCTGACCGTCTGCTACATTTATTGATCTTATTTTGTGTCTGATAATAAAGTTTATTCAGAACATGTCAACTGTTGAAGACAGACCCACAGGCATGATCAGATGTGATGTTTCTGAAAAACAGATCAATCTGGATCATTTGATTCATAAAACACACCAATCCGATGTTATTGATTTACTCAGGAAGTCAAAGGGGACACCTGTACCTGTATCAGGATGAACATGTCAAATTTAAATCAAACCAACAAGTGAAACAGAGCAGATGTGGAGCATCCTCCAGGAGGAGCATCCTGGTCCTCCAGGAGGAGCATCCTGGTCCTCCTGGAGGAGCATCCTGGTCCTCCTGGAGGAGCAGGGTTACGCCTGCTGCTGCTGAAGGGTCGTTAGTGTCGGGCTCAATGTTGGGGTTGATTAAATAAACTCTACTCTTTTTCTCTCTGGTGCAGACAGAAAGCAATTTTTTTCTAAATTGTCCTTAAGGTGATCCAGCATCCTGTCAGCTTTTCACAATAAAATTTCCAGTTTAGTCAGAATCAGGCCCAGTTCACCTAACGGGATGATTTACTGAGTAACTTGCGTGTTTCCAGTCCTCTAACGAAGGTGAAGCTGATTAACGAGCTGAATGAGCGCGAGGCTGACCTCGGCATCAACGAGACCGTCTCCTGGCACACCGAGTACAAGAACAGCGCCTGGATCTTCATCGGTGAGAAATCCTCTAACACAGGGGTAGGGAACCCTGGTCCTGGAGAGCCGCTATCCAGCACGTTTTAGAGGTTTCCCTGCTTCAACACAGTTGATTCACCTGTTCAGCAGCTGATGAGTTTGGTGTTTGGGGCTTTTCAACAACATGATAAGTTAAACTAGCTTTTATTCTGGAACATCTGAACTCCTGATGATGATTCTGAGGTCTCTGGTTTCCTGCAGGAGGGTTCCCCTTTGAGCTGACTGAAGGAGACCTGATCTGTGTCTTCTCTCAGTATGTACCTGTTGACATCTCACCTGCTTCACATTATAAACATGACAGTGATGTTTGTCTCCTCTCGACAAACCCGGCAGATACGGAGAGATCGTCAACATCAACCTGGTGAGAGACAAGAAGACGGGGAAGTCCAAAGGGTTCTGCTTCATCTGCTACGAGGACCAGAGGAGCACCATCCTGGCAGTGGACAACTTCAATGGCATCAAGGTGACTTCTTGTCCTCCTGGTGTGGACCTAGCGCCACCCCCGCTGGCCCACAGAAGCATCGACACAGTCTCCGATGACACAATTTGCTAAAATATTTTCTTTGATGTTTAAACTTTCAGATTAAAGGTCGAACGATTCGCGTGGATCACGTTAAAAATTATCGTCCTCCCAAAGACAACGAGGACATGGACGATGTGACTAAACATCTCAGAGAGGAGGGCTGTGCTCCCAAAGCGCCCATCGCTGCCTCCTCTTCCTCTGAGGAAGATGAGCAGTACGTTGTACCTGTGAAGAGGCCTAAAAAAGGTGAGGTCACTTCCTGTTACGTGAAAGTCACCTGATCTGGGACCAGATGGACTTTATTTCCCATTTCTGTCTCAGATAAGAAAAACAAGAAGAAGAAAAAAAAGAAAGAAAAGAGGAAGAAGAGCCGAGCATCCTCTTCATCACCTTCTCCTCGTCCTGCAGTCCTCAGACTCAAAGAGGAGAAGCAGGACGCCGCCTACGACAAATACAACCACAAGGGCATGCCTCCAGGGCAGAGGACAAGGGACACAGAGAGAGGAAGAGGGACAGAGAGAAATGAAGACAAGTGCAGGAACCATGAGAGAGAGGTGGACAGAGACAAGGACAGACGAGACGGCTATAGGAGACAAGAGATGGACAAAAGACAGAGAGAGAGAGAGTGGGACGAAGACGGAAGACAAGATGGAAGCAGGAAAAGAGAGCCACAAAGGAAATAGACATGTTCTGATGGGCTGCTCCATTAGGGGGCGCTGGTCAGTATCCGGACCTGAAACTGTTTGTTTTAATGTTCCATAATAAAATCTCCCCTGACCCGAGGAAAGGTGAGACTATTTCTACCTAACCAGTTAGCTAACATCACCTTGAATCTGTCCTTGTTTTACTGGGCAAGGAGGAAAATCATCCAGAAGGAAAGGCTTGTACAACATCAGCCATGTTTCCATGGAAACGAACACAAAAAAATCTAACGAAATCCTCCAAATGTTTTATTATCTTGTTGCAAAGTCGGACATTAAAAATGGATGTAGATTTAAAAATGAGGCAAAAGTTTGTGGAAGTTTTGATTAGTTTGGACTCCAGAAACCGACCAATCAGAATAGAGTTTGACAAGAGGCGGGGTTATGGCTAGGCTAGCTAGCACTGATGGTGGAGAAATAAAAATCAAATTTCAACCACAGAAATCCAGACTAGCTGCTAGCCTCCAGGTTCTAACTAGCGATGAGTAGATGCGACCTTGTGAAGCGCAGCGGCCCTTTACCCAAACCGTATAGATACCATGTTGGTTTACTGACACCTGCTGGATCTTAAAAATTATTGCAGGCAAACTTAATTGACCATTTGCACGTTTGTCACCTAATCACGTGGGTCCGCCACATTATTTGGCAAAAGCATGTAAACAGTCAGTGACACGAGTACTAAATAAAGGGGAAAGTAGCGCCTGAAACAGTTTTTTGTTGTTTGTGATGTTTAGCCTGGCTTCAACTGGTTCAAGCCCAGTTCACTTGTGGGAAGAAGATTTAGCGCACGTAGGTGGGCTCATAGAGAGCAGTGTTTACTAAAGTTACGTGTTAGCTAGCTTATGAACGCTAGCTTACGTTATCCCTGCTGCGGTTCGCTGATATAAACAAGTTGCCAGAATTCACCTGGCTGAATTTATAACATGTGATAAACAGCGTTTCACTTTACACTCGAGCTGATTAAGAAAAGTCTGGATCCCGACCAGTTTTTGTCGCTGGTGGGGTCACCGGGTTCAGATGCTACTCACACACGGGATGAGACAAGATATCTCATAACGATTACGCTCATCATACTAAATAAAAACCGCAATTGTAACACGTAATCCTACATTGAAACAATATTACTGTAAATAATTATCTCTCGTTTCACTACAGCGGACGGAACCTCACGCTCTACATGGTGACATATCCATCCATCCATTAGGATGAAGTATAAACACATCACATTTATCCCAGTCCCTGTCTTCCTCATGAAATATATAAACGCTAATCTTACCTGGTAAAACATGTTCGCTGCAAATCCAGAAATACTTTGAGGGCTGCTAGTCCGTTTTATTGATCGCTACGGCTCCTCTCCGTCCTCAGTCTCCATCACAGTTATTTAAAAAAAACGAGTTGAGTTTACATCCTTGTCTGTTAGTGCAGCCAACTATTACCATTCTACTGAAAAATCAACTAAATGAAGGCTACAAACTGGCTTGTTTTGACTAGCTTCACCGCAGTTTCAACGTGTGTAAACGGTCTTTTTGCCAACCATCATGGCAAAGGGGGCGGTCCCGTGAGCGTCGTGACGACACGTGCAAATGGTCAATAGCAAGACCCAACTGGCACACTGCTAGCCTGACAAATATGTGTGTATGCAGAGCTTTCGGCTACTGTCGGTCTAGAGCTCTAGGCTAACATACTGATTCAGTCACCTGGTATAAAATGATTTAAGTGGCCTAACTGTGTCCCATATTTACACTGCATTAATATCCAAGTTTAAAATATATTTCAAAAATATATTGTGAGGGGCGTTTATTTTTATTATTCATTTGTTTCTCTGACGTCTCAGCATTGAAGACATGCTTTTATTAATGTATGAAAGTTCAGTTCAGTCAATTTAACCTGCAGAAAATAGTATGAATGATTTAAAGAGTCATTTAGAAATGGACTGAAGTTCTGATGGATCAAGCAGACGCTGAGAGGACCAGGACGAAACAAGGAAACAAAAACAAGTAACTTAGAAGAACAAAATGCTCCCTCATGGACCACCTTCCGTTTTCTTTCTGGCTCCGTGATGTAAGTGGAATCATTTTGCTTCAATAGATGTACTTCAGGCAGAAACTCATTCCCTTGACAGATGTTGACGCTCCCCCATTTAAACAGTTTGGTGCTTCAGCGACAGGCGAAACAGTATCGGTCATGCGGCTAAAGCGCTACGCGCACCGACACGGGGTCTCGCTCTATGAGCTAGATACATGCACCAACGCATCAGTGTTGCTGGACCCATCACTAGTTCTAACCAAGGAGCATTCAGTCTGAAGTTTCTCAAGCCAGCCAGGAAGTGACACAAACTGCAGTTCCCCCCTCATCCACTAGGGGCTGGCAGCAGAAGTGAGCACATCCTCATTGACTCCCATGTTAAAAATACCAACTTCACAGCAAACATGTTTACAGCCTGGTTCAGAAAACCATTCTAGGTTTAATAGGTCTAGTTTACAGTCATGACAGCTCTGAGGAGGGGGTGGATTTTTGTGTAACTCTTGCCTTTAGGTGTAATTAAATGCTTGAAATTAAGAATAATTTGATTTGATTGACAGCTAGCATGAGCCTCACGGCTAGCTCCAGGTAAGGCCTCAGCCTAACGTTAATAGATGTTCGGCCATTTTGACTCCCTGACCTTTAGTTGTGTCCTCTGTGTGTTCGTGTTTGGATGTTAATCATCAGGGCTAGCTGTGGTATTGATGCACTATCCAAGAAGTCTCTGCTTCTTTTTTATCAGTAAGTAAAATTAAATTTCTGTACTTTATTTCTCTGGTTGAATGGGGGAAATGCTGCTGTATGTTTACCATAACACTGCCTTGTCAAAATGGGGTGAACTATAACGCGTTGGAAGGGCTGGAAGACTCGAGGCCAGAGCCGCAGTGGGGAGGAGAGCAGCCCTGCTGCCCGGCTCCACCGCCTCACCGCAGCTAGAGCCAGAGCCCTACGGCGCTGCTAGCCCCCTGATATCCGACCACAGCGGAGTGGAGTGTGGGCTCACATGGTCCACATCTGGTCACTGCAGTCTGAGGCTGTGCTTGTTGCATGTGGAGCTCTTTGAGGGGGACCATGGAAACGCTGCAGCTCGGTGAGTTGGTGGGTGCTTCAAGTTAGAGTCGCTCAATCACGTTTTCCCCAAACCTCAGTTCCAAGTACACCTGGCTGCAGCACGCAGAAAGGGGCGGTGTCGGGTCAGTTGTCAGACCAATACCATATGTGAATTACGGCTGTTACTACTTTACAATAGTTAATACTATGTTCTGTGTTCAAATTAAGCAAGATAAATATCCTTTGCTACATGACAAAAATACCTTTTGCTGCCTTTGCTACCGTTGGGACTATTGAGATATCATTTATCTGAAATACGAGTTATTTTCGTCAGCCTGAATTTATACCTGGAAGTGAATCAGTTAGTTTCAGCAAAACAGCGCTCACGGCCGCTCTGACAAAAAGTGCCTACAACAGCCTTTTGGGCGAACAGGTTATCGTGGTGGCTCTGGTAGTCCAGTGGTTTGATCATCTGCCTTTTGTTTCGTTTGGCCCTCTACTGACGCCGGTTCGACTCCCAGTGGTATCGGCAGTAATTCAGTTAGCCATCTGAAGCAGATTTCATTCATTTATATTTTTGTTTTATTGATGATTTTCTGCTAAATATTTTGTCTCTAAAGCTCTTTGAATTTGGTCGTTTTGGTTTTTATGGAGGTGTTTTGTCCCAGAAGTAATTGCAGACGTTATCTGTTAGAATATCCAGGTGTCAGAACCGAGACCAGACCAGCTTCAGGGGGAGGAGAAAAATCTTTACACCAGGCATTTTTATGAGGAAATGACAATATAACATTTAAAAAGCTCCAAAAAGTTGATTTTCATGATATGGAACCTTTAAAATTAACACAATCTGTTCGACAATGTGACATTAGCTATGGCGCCCCCTGCAGTTTTGGAACGCATTTGTGGCATTTTCCAATTATGGTATTGGTCTGACAAGAGGCCCGACACCGCCCCTTTCTGCGTGCTGCAGCCAGGTCCTCCATAGTTCTGCTCTCAGCTCCACCTCTTATCCCATTTTTGAATTGTGTGGGCGTGGCGAGACGTGTGACACAGCCAAGATGGCGGTGATGTGAACGGCCCATCTGGCTCCAAAAAGGCCCCACAGAAAGCTATGGGAGGGGTTCATCCATCTATTTTTACAGTCTAACGGGTTTGTTGCTCTGAACGTAAAACACTCCAACGTGGTTTTTATTTCTGCTGCAGCATAGGAGCTAACATCTCAGTTCCAAACGTGACAATCAGAATAAAGCTGCAGGTTCAAACTTTGCTTTTATTTTCATTTTTTATTTGTGCTTCAGTTACAGGTCTTACTGTCGCTGAGCAGCAGGTCAGAATATAAAGGTCAAAGGTCAGACTTTTAAAGGTCCGAGTTTAGAGGTCTGACGGTTCAGGTAGGTGTCTCCTGCTGGACGTCGGCGGTGGGGCAGAGGGACAGTAAGTCATTGGACACTGAGGGGATTAGTCCTCTAGTTCCCATCTGTGGATTGTCTGGGTGAGGATTTGAGTCAGAAGTGGTGCGTGGAATTTACCCAGCAACCTCTCAGCAGGTGAGAACTTCAGCAGAACTGCTGGACGTGAAGGTCGTCCTGAGGTTCTGGTTTGATCCTGTCTGTCTTCAGATGGACCTGATGAACTCAAAGTCTTCCTTCATCTTTAGTCAGGTAAAATCTGTCTTCTTGGAATGCCTGACCTTTGACCTCCTGAGCAGATCTGACATATCATGGGAGTCGCCCCCTACTGGCTGGTAGACTCTGAAGTCCATTTCAGCCAGAACCACCAGAACAGGCATTTCCTTTTCCCCAGGGAGTAAACACCAGTCTATGAGTCCAGATCAAGAACCCGTCTAATCCACCTGCGCTGAGCCGTGATAATCCCAGATGACCTGATCTGAGTTCAGTTAATCCAGAGTGAAACCTGATCCTTGTCTCTGGGAAAAATGACAGAAAAAACAAGATCTTTGGATTGTTCTAGAAAACAAGTTCTGACCCGGGCAGACCGGGTCACAGAGCCGAGTCTTTGGGTTCTAATGAAGTTTCGAGGTGATTTGTTGAAGAGAAGCGTGGTTTGAGTTCTGACTGGAATGACAACCAGTTGGGCTGAGAGGAAGTCAGAAAGACCTGTTGAGGTCAGAACTTCCTGTAATGAGTGGACACCTGAACATCCCACGGCTCCTTCATCGAGAACCGCTGCTGTTGAGACATTTGTGTTGGACATGTTCTGTGTCCTCAGCCAGCAAGCCATTTATCATCTCTGTCACCGTAGAGTGGGACAGAACCGAGCTCCAGAACTTATCTGGTACCATGTCCGACTCAGCACATGGAGATGGTGACGTTAATGCCCAGGTTCCCGTTGTCGGCGAACAGGTGTGCGATGGAGGTGTCAAACACCAGGCAGTCGCTGTTCATGATGGCGGCCGCCACCCCGTCGTGGATGGAGCGGGGTGTGGCCTCCCAGGTGAGTCGGCGCCGGTTCCCGTTCAGCTCTAGCCGGTAGGCGAAGTTCTCGGCTTGCTTCCTGGTGCCGATGAGCAGAACCACAGCAAAGAACTGCTGGTGTCCTTCGTACTTCTCCTGCTTCTCCAGAACCAGCATGAAGTGGTGGCTAAAACACGACTGCATCATCACCCAGTCCACGGCGCCGGGCAGGTTGATGTCTGTTGCCAGGAAGACGATGTCCTCGCCCTGAAGACACAGACGAGGGAGAATTTGACAAATTTAATGACCAGGATGTTAGAATACCTGATGAGAGCATGACTGCTGCTGACCCAGATCTGTTCAGGATTCTGAAATCTGGGTCAGAACCTCTGGTCCCATCTGGAAAATTCACACACACAATCATGAAGTCAGGGTCAGAGGTCATCTTGTCAGGTCAGAGGTCCTGTCGGGGGCTGAGGGTTCTGACCTGTAGGGTAGTGATGGACTTGTGGGCGTGCATCAGGTGAGGCATCACGGCCTCCAGCGAGCCGTGCCACTTGCATGTTGCTCCAGGACACGGACAGGTGTAGGGTCTGAACTCGCACACCTCCTCGTGGTCGGGTTTCTCGCTGTGGTGGAGCGACAGCAGGCAGCCGGCTGATGAATACTGCAGCATGACGGAGAAGGCGGAGCTTCAGTAACACCTCCAAGATAAAAACCTGAAGACTTCTCCATCCCTCTTTCTCCTGAGCTTCTATTTCAGCTGTGAGATGTTCCATATAAAACTGAACTAACTTTAGGTTTAGTATTAGTTACTCATAAACAGGACTAGTTATTAGTTACTCAAACAGAATTAGTTACTCATAAACAGGACTAGTTATAAGTTACTCAAACAGAATTAGTTACTCAAACAGGACTAGTTATAAGTTACTCATAAACAATTAGTTACTTGTAAACAGGACTAGTTATTAGTTACTCGTAAACAGGACTAGTTATTAGTTACTTGTAAACAGGACTGGTTATTAGTTACTTGTAAACAGGACTGGTTATTAGTTACTCGTAAACAGGGCTAGTTATTAGTTACTCGTAAACAGGACTAGTTATTAGTTACTTGTAAACAGGACTAGTTATTAGTTACTTGTAAACAGGACTAGTTATTAGTTACTTGTAAACAGGACTAGTTATTAGTTACTCGTAAACAGGGCTAGTTATTAGTTACTCGTAAACAGGACTAGTTATTAGTTACTCGTAAACAGGGCTAGTTATTAGTTACTCGTAAACAGGACTAGTTATTAGTTACTCGTAAACAGGGTTAGTTATTAGTTACTCGTAAACAGGACTAGTTATTAGTTACTTGTAAACAGGACTGGTTAGTAATAGTCATAAACATGACCAGTCATTATTTACTCATATTTTTAACAGTCATAAATGTAAGAGTTTCTAAAACTCCTTTATTGAATAGAATCAGATTGTAATAGAAACAAGTTTATTTTGATATTTATATTTCTTTACTTAATTTAGATTTGTGTGTGTGTGTGTATGCATGCATGCGTGTGTGTGTTTGTGTGTATTTTATTTTTCTTTAACCTTTATTTATCCAGGTGAACTGTTTGAGAACCACTTCTCATTTACAAACATGACCTGGCCGTGTGTGTGTGTGTGTGTGTGTGTGCGGGCATGTACAGTACAGGCCAAAGGTTTGGACACAGCTTCTCATTCAATGTGTGTTCTTTATCTTCATGACCATTTCCATTGGTAGATTCTCACTGAAGGCATCAGAACTATGAATGAACACATGTGGAGTTATGTACTTAACAACAAAAGAACATCTTTTATATTCTATTTTCTTCTGAATAGCCACCCTTTGCTCTGATTACTGCTTTGCACTCGTCATTCTCTCCATGAGCTTCCAGAGGGAGTCACCTGAAATGGTTTTCCAACAGTCTTGAAGGAGTTCCCAGAGGTGTTTAGCACTTGTTGGCCCCTTTGCCTTCACTCTGCGGGCCAGCTCACCCCAAACCATCTGGATTGGGTTCAGGTCCGGTGACTGTGGAGGCCAGGTCATCTGCTGCAGCACTCCATCACTCTCCTTCTTGGTCAAACAGCCCTGATGCCTTCAGTGAGAATCTACCAATGGAAATGGTCATGAAGATAAAGAACACACACTGAATGAGAAGGTGTGTCCTTGGCCTGTACTGTATGTGTGTGTGTATGTGTTTGTGCATGCATGCATGTATGAGTGTGTGTGCGTGTGCACGGCCGGTTTGGCTCCACAATGTCTGGAAAGGTCCAGTAAATATTTGATCAGGAATTCTCACCAGTAAACTAAAAGAAGGGACTAATCAGGTCGTTTCCATGGAAACTGGAATAAGATTCTCTAAAACGAGAAAGAAGAGTGAACCCATCAGAACCTTTATCACCCACTGAAGCCCAACAACTCCAAACAGGTATGGCAGGATTATACCGAGGTCCAAACGGATCAGAATCACACTGAAGAGTGTTCCTTTAATTGACGGATCATCTCAGCCCAGTTCTGGTTCTGTTCTCACGGATCCAGTAACACATGTCTTATTTACAGCCGTGAGTAACTAAAACCACAACATGAACTACAAGGACCAGACCCAGACTCTAATTGGGTCAACTGGACAGAGTTACGTTAGCCCTTTTTATAAGACACATCAGCGTAATAATACTGCAACGGTGTGTCTTAGGAACGTGCCAATGGCGGCATGACAATGCGGGAATTTTGCCGAATTGTGCCGCCACGCTTGATAGTATTATTAGCGCAACATCGAACTAGTGAACGCACATTACGCCTTGGCACAACAGAGGGTGGTGTCGTGATCATGTGATGAATTAACGCAGAGCTCCGGCCAGCAGCTATATTGAAAATGAATAATAATAATTTATCGAACTTATATAGCGCTTTGTTAGGACACTCAAAGACGCTGCATGCACTCACACATTCACACACTGCTGATGATGGTAAGCTACTGAGTAGCCACAGCTGCCCTGGGGCAGTCTGACAGAGGCGAGGCTGCATCATTGCGCCATCGGCCCCTCTGACCACCACCAACAGAGGCAATTCGGGTTAAGTGTCTTGCCCAAGGACACAACGACAGTGACAGACTGAGCGGGGCGCAAACCCACGACCTTCCGATTGTGGGGCGACCACTTAACTCCTATGCCACCGTCGCCCACAAATGAAAGTAAACACGGGCAGGGGCGACGGTGGCATAGGAGTTAAGTGGACGCCCCGCAATCGGAAGGTTGCAGGTTCGCGTCCCGTTCGATCAGTCAAAAACTGCAATCAGTGCTCCTCTCGTTAATGTTAAATCAAATCATTGCTATAGAATAATTTTTTTGGACAAGTGTGTCAAAACAGGTACAAAAGTTTTGTTTTGAAAATTAGAAAAACGAAAGTCTAAAGGAACAAATGTGATTTTTGTAGTTCAAACAGCAATGCTAAGTATGTTCATTTATATTTGAGAACATGACCTCATGTCCAGTTGAAACTGGTATTGTTTCATGAGTATTAATATTGGTTTTCTCAATAAAAGGAAATTGAAACATTGACGTAATCTGCTTTTAGTTAAGATAAAATTGGTATTGGCAAAAATCAGTATCGGCAAGTAAGGTTTTTCTCAAGATCGGTGATCGGTGATCAGCCAAAAACTGCAATCGGTGCACCCTTATATATGTTGTTCCTCTCTACTGCCAGGATTAAAGCCATGAAAAACACACCGCTGCACTTCTCGAATGATGCGGTAAGTAAATAAGCCGTGAGGTCACGTATAGACATAATCTACATAGATATGAAATCGCATCGCTGCAATAGACTTTTATTTTGAAAATTACCGGACGTTTTACACTGAAACTACATGTGATTTGCTGTCTAGCCCTTTGTGAACTGCAGACATTGACGCATCCCAGAAGCGGCTTGCAGCAAAAATAGAACCCAATTCTATCTTTAGCGGCACGGCATGCCGCTTCTGGGACGTGCCTGAAAATGTCCGCATCGCAGCTGGTTTGAATCACCCCCACAGACTATAATGGATTCCATTTGAAGCATAGTGTTAGCCAGCGAGCCGTCCCGCCGTCATTAGGACGGCCTGGCGTCAAAAATGAGGGCCTAGAAAAGGAGGGGCGGCTTTAATATTTGATGGCAAGCCGTCCTTTTCTGTAATATCTAATCTAGAATTTGCATTTTGTGGAAATAAAATAAAAACTGATTATTGCACAAATAATTCGACAAACGTGTTCACGTCTGTACTAGTGGAAATGCGCAGATTCATTGCGGGGGTTCCCCCAGCACGGAATCCCCGTTTCTGTCTTTGATCTCAGCGGCGCAGCTGGAGCGGTGGATGGAGACGCGCTTCTAAGACGGGGTGACGTCGGTTACAGACCTGGTTTGGGTTCCTGGAGTCTGATGTTAAACAGAAAACATCCTCAGTAAAATATTCTGGGCGACAGTAAAGACCTATCTACGGTAATAACTCGTTAACGCAAATGACCTTAAATGCTGTTTGTTTATTAACACATGATGAACACGTTTCCAAACTTTCTGGACATCTCCTGTGATTTAGTTTCAACAAATTTACTTCAACTGTTTCAGCTGAGTCTTCCATTTTAATAATAAGCCACAACAGGCTCAGTAATAAAACACAAGTCTGACCCACCACCCCCTCTAGCGCTCTGTGCAGCCGTGACGTCATCAGCAGATTAAGAGGCAGAGAAACAGGATAAACCTCCAACCTTATTTTAATATTTGTGAACAAAAAAACGCAGCTCAGCACCTTTTACCTGAAATTAATCACTAGTGAAGAAAACGTAACTTCTAATAAATAATTAAAATAACATAAAAATGATTAAATGAATCAGGAAAGCAGGAATTACTTGAAACCATTACTTTTTTATTACATAACCATTACCATTACTTGAAAGGTTTTTGTATTTTTAAATCAGTTTTGAATGAGAAATGTTCCTTAAATGGTTTCTATACTTTTTAGAAGTGGCACAATTAGCCTTTCGCCGGCCCCGCCCCCAGAACGGCTATTGTCCAATCACACATCATAGCAACTGTTACTATCCGACAGCTCCAAACAAAATGATGAAGCTAAGCCTAATTTACTACTAAGCATTAGCCTCGATAGTAGTCGTGTCTCCTTCATTTCCCTTCAGAACCTCCTCATCCAGCTCAACCAGCAACAACCAAGCATGAGTGCTCCCCCCGCCCGCGGCTGGGCGGAGGTCCGCCTCCCAGACTATCCAAGACCCTTTTAGATAAGACACACCATGCTGGCAAATCGGCTTAATATTACCTCAACCGTGTGTCTTATAAACACACATTAAGCCTTAACGCAACAGCGGGTGGTGTCATGATCACGTGATGAATTAATGCCGAGCTCCGGCCGGGAACTAAAAAAAGTAAACACGGGCACAAAAAGTTTCATTTTATAAAAAGCTCACAGGGACACTGCATCGCCGCCACCGTTCCTCGGATCCACGCGTCCCCGGATGCCGGACCTTCTCCCAAACTCCCAACTCCTTGTCAGTGTTGTTTTTGTCAACGATAACGAATTGATTTAGTTGATGCCCCTTTTTTTCGTAACAAAAACGAGACACTGAAGAGCTACAAATAGCTCTTTGATTACTGAAACATGACGAGACGTGCGGGAGTTTTTGTTAACGAGACGAGACTAGACGAAAATTAAGCTCAAAATGCACATTTTCGCCCGTCTCACAAAAGCTAAACGTAACAGCGCTGCTGTCTGTGTCCCAGCCGCAGCAGCAGCGGACATTCTCTCCTCTCTCCTCGGCAGACTAGCCGAATGAAGCCGAGTGAAGCTGAGTGAAGTTAGCTCCCCCGCCCACATCAGAAATTCAGCACAAACGTTAGCCTAGTGAACTAGACCAAATTCTTGCTTTGCAGAGTTTGGTCTAGGCACGCTTCATTGGAACCCTCGCAGCCCAAACCACTGCTGTGTCTATCCAATCACAACTCGCTATACTTTTGGTTGGGCCAATCACAGCGCTCTATATCATGGGCCAATCACAGAGCGGGAGTAGCCGATGACGTCAGCGCTGCGACCGCGAACCCAAGCAACATGGCAGCAGCGCCGGAGCCACGTTCTTTTGAAACGGCTTTGTCATCAACATTGGATTATTTAGACTCCAACGTGCGTAAGTCTGTCTGATATACTTAGCGGCTTCTTATTTTTATCAAACAAAGTAGTGCAATGTCCCAGTACACCTGATATTCACATGTTTTTATACAAAAACAACAGAAATCTTTGACGCCATTAGTGGGTCCCACTTTTCCATCGCTGTGATTACGTCACGTTGTTCGTTACTCTGATTGGTCCTAGCGCTATCCAATTGCGTGCTGACATTTTGAAAGACAACCGTAGATCCCGCCTCACGACTGAGAGCCGTCAATGGTTCGTGGCCAGACTATATATTCACATATATAGGATGGCTTGCCAGGCTACACAAACGTAGCACTAACCACACGTGGGTGGGAAGCCAACTTCACTCGCTTCCCTGCTGCAGGAGTGCGCAGCTGCTCATTGAGAAAGTAAATGATGAGAACTACGAGCGACGAGGCTACTTTTAAATCTATTCGTGACATTAACAAGTTTCTTATTCGTGAGCTTCCTGAAAAAGTCGTGATTTTGGGCAGATAAATGAAAGAAATGACGGTTTTTAACAGGTTTTATCTGAACCAGTAGCGGCTCGTCCATAGGGGGCGCTAGGGCGCCGCCCCACCAGTCTCACAGGAAGAGGAAGAAGAAGAGAGGAATCACAAAATATATTTAAAAAAACATAAAATTTAAACTAAACGATCTATACACCTTATGGGCTGTAAGTGCTGTGTGTAATCTGCATTTAATTGTAGTTTAATAAAGTTAATACTTTTAACACGGCAGAAACGTCGACGTACTTCCTGTCACGTGTCCTCTCGCGGGCGCAGCAATCTTTACCATTGACTTAATACGGGCTAACTGGCGCATGCGCGCTGGATCCCCAACGACAAGGAATAGGAGAGCTGTTGGGCGCATATGGTTGCGATCGCAAGCAAACGGGGGAGTCTGCTCAGATCAGGAGGAGGATGCTGATTGGTCAGCTCACCCAGCCCAGACAGAACCGGAAATTTCTCCACAGGCTAGTTCACCGTCCTTTGTTGTTGTGGAGCTGCTGCTAACGTTGACTATGGAGAAAACTAGTAGTTTCATCTTTTTATCATTGGATTCTACGAACCAAGCGGATTTTTTACTATAAAATGGATTATTTTGACCAGCAAGGTAAAACAGAATTTAGCTTTTGACTTCATGAAAATAGCTTTGTTTTGCTTTTCATTTGCAGTCATTGGGTGGTGTTGAGGTAGAAAACGTGGATTCTATCGTTTAAAAGAGCCTCTTCCTGTTTAGTGTGTGTGAGGTTTGCATATATTGGTGAATATAAAGCATGTTTTTGAAACAATCTTGTAGCTAAGTGCTCCTGGACCGGTACGTAGATTTCAAGTTGTGTGACGCATAAGAATGGTAATTTGGCGTTCCCTAGTGGTGATATGTGGTTAGCGCGTCTGAAAAACTGACCTTCAAAATGAAGGAAAAAATGACCGTTTATAGGGCTGGGACAATAATCAATAAGTCAATTAATCGTACCATAGATGAAAATGAACTCAATAATTTTTCCAGCCTCAATATATCACCATGTGCCTGCATGTATATGTTTTCCTTGTCTCTCGCCTCCAAAGACACTGGATGACAAGAGGGTTCATGTGCAGTTTTGGTTGTTGACATTGGATAGGTTATTGTATTTATTGTTTTGGAGAAACAGGGTCTATTTTATTGTTTTTGGTGCAATATTTTCTAACAGAGAGTGAGAGTCCTTTATTATTTTATTTTTATTGTTTTTTTGTTTGTTTTATTTATTTATTTAGAAGTTCTGGTTCTGGACATTCCAATGTTAAATAAAGGTTTAATTGTTGCATTTTAAAGATGTACTTGCATTATTATGATATAATAACATTACATAAGTGGTTATTTTGGTCTCGATAATGTTGACAATAATATCGTTTATCGTCAATAATTTGTTGGACAATATATCGTCCAGCAAAATTTGTTAACGTCCCAGGCCTAACCGTTTATATAGCGCCTCTCAAGATAAAAACCATTCACAAGAACTAACATAAACAAATAAAATAAAAAATGCGCCTCACCCAAAAAGAAATTCACCAGCCGCTACTGATCTGAACACGTTTCAGACGAATGTTTTAAAGTCAGTGTGTCAGGATTATTCTCTCTGCTCCCTCGTTCCTAATAACGGGTTGCATTCCTGCTTTTTAAACCAACAGCATAACAGTTTAAGCCCATCTAAATGTTTATGAGCATCACTGATGATGTTCAACTGGGTTCTATTAATTCTGTGGGTTCATGAAAACTCACAACACTGCAGGTTTATGGAAAAGCATTACTGCATTTAAGTAGGTGGACTTTGCCAGAATATACATTTACAGACTTAAGTTGGCAGGCTGATGAATTAAATAATAAATTAAACAAGCAATATTTTTATTTCTATTTAAATATTGTATAGAATATGTATGCTCCCTAAGAGTCCATTCTGTTAAGGAAAGAAAATCATAATTTTTTTTGTGAAAATTTATCGACTGATGCACTGATCTGCATCAATAAATTATATAGTATAGTGATTATCAATAAAGTAAAAAAAAATTATACCAATTATTGTTTTACTGAACAAAATCTGGGGCAGCTAAGATTGTGTCTTATGTCCTTTAGCTCTAAAATAAATGATGTTGGTATGAAACTCACTCCAGTAGCTCAGAGTACGTCTCACGTATAAAATAATTTGTTAAAGACTAGTACTCTGTTTAATTTTTTGTAAACCTAAAACCAAAAATCTTCGTCGACTAAAACATTTTAGAATTCTAGCCCGACTAAAACTGACTAAACACTTTTGAGTTTTAGTCGACTAAAACTGACTAAACACTTTTGAGTTTTAGTCGACTAAAACTGACTAAGACTAAAATGCATTTTCGTCACGACGACTAAGACTAAAACTAAGATGCCCGCCAAAAACAACACTGGTGCGGAGGACCTATGTGAACATTACAGCCAAACGTAAGGCCACTGCATAACGCCAAAATTCGCCATGCTGCTAAAGCCCCACCTTTTCTCCAAATCCCTCAGTACTAGACGTCTCATTAAACCAACATTTCTTTATTTGGCCAGAGTCCCAAGCCTCATTTACACCAACTGTGGACAGTGTGCCAAATGTCTCAGGACGTTGCTCATGGGTTCACGCTGGTGCCACACTCCTCTCCTCGTACTATCATACACTGTGAACCATCATGACATGACAACAAAAGAAGCTGAAAGAATGATGCAACACCAGTTTTATTTTAAAATGGCATTATGACTTATTTGCATTAAAATGTAATATCGGTATTGGTCTTTACTCTTTTAATGACTGTTAGAAAGCCCACCCTGTTTAGTTGTGACTTAAGAGTGTTATTAATACTGTTTACGTTTGAAGGTGGGATTTCCTATGATCCTGAACTCAGCGCTGATTTCCGACGCTGTTGAATGCAACACAAAGGCGAAGCAGCGCGTTTTTTTCTTTTTTTTTCTTTTCATTCGCTGCGAGGACACAAGGGGACGTTTCTCTTAGCTCCTTTGTTTATTCTATGTGTGAATGCCAGAAGGTGAGTCTTTATGGCTATGCTGGGCTGGTTTAAGTGCTTTTGGACGCATTTGTTGAAGTTTAACTGTAATAGTATTCTGTGTGCTTCACCACACTGACCTGTGGTAGTTGTGAGTTTGTAGGATGATTGTTCCATTTAATAGAGATATTCTGACTGCTGATAATGTTGTGATGTATAATGATTGAGACTGATAGTTACTTGTTATATTTGTTTCAGACCACAAGAATAAATGATTGGTTAAATATCTCAAGTGGAATTCATTAGCCGTTCTTTAACTTGAACGCGCCCACCATATCCTGCCGTTCTAAACCCGAACCTTTCCTGGAGACCACATGATCTCCTTTTCAATGACCCAAGTTTTACATACCATAAACATATTATACACTGCTCACAAAAATTAAAGGAACACTATTGTTATTGGGCCTGGCATGAAACCTGTCTGATAATTTTCTGGTTGATGAAGCAGCTGAGGGCATTGTTAATCACTTTCAGCTGTATTGGTGTTCATGGACTTAACGACAGGTGCACTAAAGTGGCAACAATTACAAAACCCTCAAAACAGGACTGGTTTAACATGTGGAGGTCATTTCAAGTTTCTCCCTCTTGATCTTTTTCGGCTGGTTTTCCACTCGTGCTAGTTTTGGCTTGAGTAATTATCTCTACTGGCAGCATGAGGCGATTCCTTGACCCTACAGAAGTTGCACAGGTTGTCCAACTTCTCCAGGATGGCACATCCACACGTGCTGCAGCAAGAAGGTTTAATGTGTCTCCCAGCACAATCTCCAGAACATGGAGGAGATTTCAGGAGACTGGCGGTTATTCTCGGAGAGCTGGACAGGGCCGTAGAAGGTCCACAACCCATCAGCAGGACCGATACCTGCTCCTTTGTGCAAGGCGGAACAGGCTGAGCACTGCTCGTGCCCTACAGAATGACCTCCAGAGGGCCACTGGTGTGAATGTCTCTACCCAAACAATCAGGAACAGACTTCATGAAGATGGCCTGAGGGCCCGACGTCCTGTAGTGGGCCCTGTGCTCACTGCCCAGCACCGTAGAGCTCCACTGGCATTTGCTCAAGAACACCAGAATTGGCAAGTCCGCCACTGGCGCCCTGTACTTTTTACAGACGAGAGCAGGTTCACCCTGAGCACCTGTGATAGACGTGAAAGAGTCTGGAGAAGACAAGGAGAACGTTATGCTGCCTGCAACGTCGTTCAACATGACAGGTTTGGTGGTGGGTCAGTGATGGTCTGGGGAGGCATATCCATGGAGGGACGCACAGACCTCTACTGCCTAGGAAATGGTGCTCTGACTGCCATAAGGTATCCAGATGAAATCCTTGAACCCTTTGTCAGACCCTACGCTGATGCAGTAGGTCCTGGTTTTCTCCTAATGCACGACAATGCCCGGCCTCATGTGGCAAGAGTATGCAGGCAGTACCTGGAGGATGAAGGAATTGAAACAATTGAATGGCCTTCACGATCCCCTGACTTAAACCCAATAGAACATCTGTGGGACATTATGTTTGGGTCCATTAGGCGGCGCCAGGTTGCTCCTCAGACTGTACAAGAGCTCAGGGATGCCCTCACACAGATCTGGGAGGAAATGCCACAAGACACCATCCGTTGTCTCATTAGGAGCATGCCCCGACGTTGTCAAGCATGCACACAAGCTCGTGGGGGCCACACAAGATACTGAAAAGCATTTTGAGTTGCAGAAATGAAGTTTTTGAAATAATGGACTAGCCTGCCACATCTTCATTTCACTCTGATTTTAGGGTGTCTACACAATTGAGCCCTCTGTAGGCTGAAAACTTTTATTTCCATTAAAAGACTTGGCATCCTTTTGTTCCTAAGACATTGCCCTGTGGTTATTTGTATAGATATCCAACTTCATATTGAGATCTGATGTATCTAATGTGTTTCTTTAAAGTGTTCCTTTAATTTTTGTGAGCAGTGTATATCAAACTCTATGGCTTCAATTCCTCTCTCTCAAAATATAGGGTAGGCTAAAATAAGCATTGCTTCTGCCTATTCCTTTTTGTTTTTGGTTGTATTTCATGATGTTATGATGTATCTTTGTTGTTTGAAATTCTTCTGACAACCAAAATAAAGAATCAATCAATCAAATGTCATAACATGACAGATCTGTCATGACGATCTGCTGTCCTAACGGCGCGTAGCTATGTGTAGCTAGCCAGCTAGCAAACAACTAAAACAAGAATCTTCACCCAAGGCTTGTTTTTCCTAAGATTTTTATAAATGTTTTATCACCAAAACTGCAATATACAGAAATAGAAAAAATACAGGAGTAATTAGCCTTTCGCCGAGCCCCGCCCCCCTTAGTTACTGTTGCTAGTGATGCGCGGGTTGTCTTCCAACCCGCGGGTCCCGCGGGTTACCCCGTGGGTTGGGTTGGGTCGGGTTAATAAATTATTAATTCAGTGCGGTGCGGTTTGGGGCGGGTTCATCAAATATATATATATTATATAGATATGCACACTGAAGATTAAGACATAAATCAATGCTTAATTTTGTAAAACATAATATTTAAGACAGTTTTTTAAACACGGTCATGTTTTAAAACGTTATAACGTCAGATAACCTTTGACCCTATGACGTAGGCACGTAGAACGCGGCAGCAAAGTGCGCTCCAAGCAGGTGGCAGGCAGCCACATCAACAAAACGATAGAGGAAGATATTTTGGATAAAGTTCGTTTGGGAGTTTACATTCTGAAAAGAAAGGAGGGACAAACTAATCGCGTGTTTGGGAAAGATTCAGCGAGGTAAGAAGCTCAATATTATAATGTGTTTTTAATGAGGCGGGGCGGGTCGTAAAACTAGACAAAGTGATGCGGGGCGGTTTGGTGCGGGTCAGACTTTTTGAAATCTGCGGTACCCGCGGGTTGAAGAAAACCCTAACCCGCGCATCACTAACTGTTGCCAACTCCGACAAAAAGTGGATCAAATAATGCAGCTCCACAGATTTCCGTGATGGAAAGAAGTAGACAGATGCGTGTCAGCGACATTTTTTAGAGCAATTTCTCCTCAGTATCATCCAGATCGAGGCAAAAGGGTTACAGTATGCAGTGAAGGGATATATTAGTGTTGGCTCCGCTGAGCGAAGCGTAGCAGGGAACTTGGAGTTTGGGAAAAGGTCCGGCGTCCGGGGACGCGTGGATCCGAGGAGCTGTGGCAGCGACGCGGTGTCCCTGTGAGCTGTCAGATGTCTGTCAGCTGTCAGATGATCTGAGCTGCAGGCAGCTCTAACGGAGAAAAGCTCCCGGCGCTCTGCATCGCTCAGTTGATTATCTCAGCTGAGTTTATAAAATGTAACTTTTTATGCCCGTGTTTACTTTTATCTTCAATATAGTTCCCGGCCGGAGCTCGGCCTTAAATCATCACGTGATTTTGACACCACCCGCTGTTGCGCCAAGGCTTAATGTGCGTTTATAAGACACACAGTTTAGGTAATATTACGCTGATTTGCCGGCAGGATATGTCTTATAAAGGGTCGTCTTGGATAGTCTGGGAGGCGGACCTACGCCCAGCCGCGGGCGGGGGGAGCACTCATACTGCTGGTTGAGCTCGATGAGGAGGTTCTGAAGGGAAACGAAGGAGACACGACTACTATTGAGGCTAATGCTTAGTAGTAAATTAGGCTTAGCTTACCAGCTCCGGTGGCCTAGTGGTAGAGTGTCCGCCCCGGGACTGGGAGATCGGGGTTCGATTCCCGCTCGGGTCATACCAAAGACTTTGAAAAAATGGGACCCAATGCCTCCTCGCTTGACACTCAGCACTACGGGGTTGGATTGGGGGGTTAAACCACCAAATAGTTCCCGAGCGCGGCCACAGCTGCAGCTCACCGCTCCCCACCATGGGGATGGGTCAAATGCGGAGATGCAATTTCACCATTGTGTGATGATGACTTGGGACTTTAACTTTTAACTTTAGGGCTGCACAATATATCGAAAATGTATCATTATCGCAATACCAGCATGTGCAATAGGCATATCGCAAAGCACCGAAAAATATCGCAATTAATGTCATCTCAGATTTTTGCTACACATAATGCATTTTGTCAATCAAATGGAAGCATGAAGTTTTTGACAAATCAAATAGAGCCCTTCACATAATTTGACCAATATAGGTTAGATGCCTTGGTGCCTAGGTGGACGGCACTTCATTTGGATGGCTAGCAAACACCTGAGTTAGCTTAGAGAGCGTCGCAATGACTGAGGGTAAGACGTGTGCAGAAAACGAATCAGAAAACGAGAAAGAACTCATAATTCCAACAGCATGACTATTATTTCAAAGTACTTGTGTTCAACAAACACAAGTACTTTGCAAGACATGCCAAACACTTGTGGCAACCACGAGGGGAAACACGACAAATCTCCGTTGTCACCTCCAACGCAACCATAAAGATCTATATACTGGGCTCTAGAAATGTAATGTGAACTTGCATGATTTAATTTTGTTACTGTATTAATACTAATGATAGAGGATGGAGTGGTGTGTCTAAAGTATATATACAAAAACCAAAGAAGTCCAGTTGCCTTCATTTGAACCCCTTGGATTATACAAAAACTGCAGATTTAAGTATTTGTTCATTTATTGCAAGTAATATCGATATCGCAATATTAAGCACCGTTATCACATATCGCAGGTTTTCCAAATATCGTGCAGCCCTACTTAGCTTCATCATTTTGTTTGGAGTTGTCGGATAGCAACGGCTGCTATGATGTGTGATTGACGGCGTCACTTCTGCTGTTTATTTGCAGGCAGTAAGGGGCGTTGCCGCGCCTTCCTGGTCGATCACCACGTCCCATGAATGATCCAGTGTGTACACTCCTTCATCCCTATTCATGGTCCTGGGTCCACGTCTCCTTATCTCGATTGCTTCCTTTATCCATTGTCTGTATTTTTGTTGTTCTGTTGTTATAATCTGTGTGCTGTCCCAGTCCATTATATGGTTTTCTCTTGCACAGTGGTCTGTTATGGCTGATTTCCTTATTGATTTCCGCAATTTTTCACAAAATGTCAGTAATCAGAACATTATATCACCGAGCCAATATGATAACAGAGGAAAAGGATGTAGGCAAAGAAGATAAACACATACAACAGGCATTAAAAAATTGCGGATACCCAACATGGGCAATAAAACAAGGAAGACTACAGACAACAACAGTAAACAAAGACAAACTAAAACAAAGAACCAGAAAACAAGAAAGAACAGAACCAAAACCAGTGATAACCCTACCATACATTAAAGGAATAACAGAAAAAATAAGATATGTAATGTCAAAACATAACATAAACACTCCAATAAAACCATACATGACCGTCAAAAAAGGACTAGTACATCCAAAAGACGCAATAACACAGGAACAAAAATGTGGAGTCGTTTACGAAATTCCATGCAAACTCTGCAATAAAACATACATAGGAGAGACAGGACGACAACTCAACACACGCAAAATGGAACATAAAAAGGAATGTGAAAAAGAAACAAGCCGAAGGCACACCAGAGCAGCCAAAGAGGAAGCAGAAAACACAATAAGGAAATCAGCCATAACAGACCACTGTGCAAGAGAAAACCATATAATGGACTGGGACAGCACACAGATCATAACAACAGAACAAAAATACAGACAATGGATAAAGGAAGCAATCGAGATAAGGAGACGTGGACCCAGGACCATGAATAGGGATGGAGTGTACACACTGGATCATTCATAGGACGTGGTGATCGACCAGGAAGGCGCGGCAACGCCCCTTACTGCCTGCAAATAAACAGCAGAAGTGACGCCGTCAAGTCGGCGTGACTCTGAAGATGGCGACAGTGAGTCGCCGAAAACCGTCAGTGATTTAAGGTAAATAAAACATCGTAACACTGTGTTAAAGCAAGAAAAACCAATGGAGATAGAAAATACACACAGGAAGAACATAACAAGAAATTTTACAGGAGTAATTATTAAATGATAAATGACCCGCACTTGTATAGCTCCTTTCAGAGTCAGAGGACTCCAAAGTGCTTTACACTACAGTGTATCATCCACCCATTCACACGCTGGTGGTGATGAGCTACATTGTAGCCACAGCTGCCCTGGGGTGCACTGACAGAGGCGAGGCTGCCGAGCACTGGCACCATCAGTTCCTCTGACCACCACCAGCAGGTTTTGCCCAAGGACACAACAGCAAATTCTCTGCCAGGAGATTCCGATTAAGCCGGGCGTACACTGTGTGACTTTTTCATTTTTTTGAGCCGATTTTCTCCTCGTGCGAGAATCTACGAGCTCGGGGCGAGTTTTGCGCTGAGCGTGGTGTAGTATACAGGGGGTTACGAGAGGCGATTAACACCACATGACCAGCTGCCAATCAGCAATCGTAAGCTCCGACGGATTTTTGGCGTGTTTGATATTTTGCTCGTCCCTCGTGAGGGTATCACACTGTTGAAGCGGCGCTGCGAGCTTCTGTGACCCAAAAAGTATCAGAACCGCACACGGCGCAAACACAGAAGCAGTAGCGTAAATGAAGGAAGTGGAAGCGAAAACAAACCAAATAGCTAACCCACTTTCAAAATAAAAGCAGCGTTGCTTTGTTTTGATGAAAAATAAACATTTTTTCTTCATTTAACAGCGTGAAATGCTGGTAATTTATCGATTTTGATCAAAAGTGGATCAAATATAATACAAATAATGTTTTCGTTGTTATTTTGTTATTTAAGGAACAAACCAGACTTTTATTTTTATGTCAGATTGATTTTTTAACCGTAGCAACAAGCAGCGCTTGCCATGAAGCAACAGAGTACGCTTCTGTTCCAAATGCCGTCCTCGTCCTCCCGTACTCAGACCAACGTGTTGCGTCATATATACTTTTTTTTAGCTGCGACGAGTTCATGCCAGACGTACAGTGTGAGCACTCAGGTCGCATCCGAGAACTGGGTCGTACAGTGTGAGCACATGACTCGTGAGATTTGCTCTGCGAGGAACTCGTACAGTTTGAGCTGAAGCTGAACGCTACGAGTGAAAAAGTCGCACAGTGTACGCCCGGCTTTAGTGGACAACCTCCTGAGCTACTGCTGCCCTACACATATCGCAGCGTCCTGTTACCATCCTGTTTATGATTATGTGACGAACTTACCTCTTGCTCTGTGGTTTTTGATTCAACATATTTTGATAGCGACACTCTTGCGCCCTCTAGTGGCACAAAATATTTTACACCCACATGCAGTAGGACCAGAACTGCTTTAGCCGTTAACTGGGCAAAACTATTTTACCCAGTTATGGCATTAACCGGTCAACTATGTACATCCTGAATAATAAAAGGTTTACTTGTTTGTTGTTTTACACTGAGCAGAGCCAGGTGCATCTGCATTAGTTGTAACTATAACAGCTCTGCTGTTATTTATTATTACTGTGGAGCTGCCTGTAGTCATTTACAACAGTTCATGTTATGCTGGACTGAAGCAGCAAAATCTATTAGCAAATTAGCTCCACCAAGCAGTTTCTTCACCAGCCTCTACTGGAGTTTTTGCCACATTTCCAACTGTATTCAACCACTATATCAAGATGGCTCGACACGGGTTGCAGCCTGTCAGAGCAGCTCTCACTTCTTCACTCTCTTTTTTATTCTTTGCTTGTTTTGTGTTGCGTGTTTTTAACCGCATGATCCACAGGAGTACTTTTGTGTCGTTTGTGTTCATTTTTTTACTTTTATCTGAACTTCTGGGGGTCACACAAGGAAATTCTCCCGGGTCCATCCACGCACCTATTATCTACAGCAGGGACCAGCTGATGAAGCTGCGGCCACCGGCGCTCTTCCACACAGACGCGCCTGTCCTGCCCCCTGAATTGAGGAGGAAAAACGGGGTGCCGAGCGGGGCTTAGAATACAGCAGAGGAAACAGAGATATAAACCAGTTTTACCCTCCGTGATTATGGGAAATGTCCGTTCTCTGCCCAACAAGATTGATGAGCTCACAGCACTGACCAGACTCCAGCGGGATTTCAGACGGTGTAGTCTGATGTTTTTTACGGAAACGTGGATGAATGAGCTTATCGCTGAATCTGAGGTTTCCCTGGAAGGATTTAAACTCGCGCGCGCTGACAGGAGCGCAGAACGGAGCGGTAAGCGAAAAGGAGGGGGGCTGGCTGTGTTCATTAATGAGAGATGGTGCAACCCGGCGCATGTGACCATTAAACAAAAACTCTGCACAAAAGACATTGAGATACTGGCTGTTGGTCTCCGGCCCTATTACATCCCGAGAGAGTTTTCACATGTCATAGCGTTTAATGTGTACATCCCCCCCTCGGCTGACGCAGTCGCTGCATGCGAGCTGCTCCAAAGTTCTGTGGAGAAGCTGCAGACAGCTCATCCAGACACGCTTGTTCTCATCAGCGAGGATTTTAATCACGCGTCTCTCTCCTCCACTCTGCCCACTTTTACACAGTATGTTAAGTGTCCCACAAGAAATTTCAATACAATTGATCTTCTGTATGCTAATGTCAAAAACGCATACACTTCCTCCCCCCTGCCGCCGCTCGGCCGCTCAGGCCACAACCTCATTTACCTGAAGCCTGAATACACACCCAGGGTGATTAGGGAGCCTCCTCAGAAAAAAACTGTGAAAGTGTGGATGAATGAGGAATCAACAGAAATTCTGAGGGACTGGGAAACACTTTGCAGCGCCCATGGTGATGACCTTGACAGCCTGACCCACTGTGTGACTGATTATGTAAACTTCTGTGTAGAAAACACCGTCCCAACACGAAGAGTGAGGTGTTTCTCAAACAATAAACCTTGGCTGACCACAGAGCTGAAATCCCTGCTGAATGAGAAAAAGAAAGCTTTCATGTCTGGAAATAAGGAGCAGCAAAACCGTGTGCAGAAAGAAATTAAACACAAAATAAGACAGGCTAAAGACAGCTACAGGAGGAAGCTGGAGAATCAGCTGGGGCAGAACAATGCTCGTGGTGCCTGGAGAGGCATCAGGAACATCACAGGTCACAGTGGGAGGAGTGGTGCCAGTGGGTCTGCTGACGGGGACCAGAACCGGGCCAATGAGCTTAACCTGTTTTTTAACAGATTCGACTCCACTCCCCCCACTGCTGCAACAGGCACCACCAACACCACCACCCCCCAACCACCTCCAGTCAGCCAGCCAACCCCCCACCTCCCAACTTCACACCATTCATCAGCTTCTCCCCCCTCCACCAACTCTCATCAGCAACAAGCCCCCCCTCACTACCCCCTCTCAGTTACATCGGACCAGGTGAGGAGAGAACTGAGGCGGCTTAAGAGCAGAAAACCAGCAGGTCCTGATGGAATCAGCCCCAGACTGCTCAAAGACTGTGCTGACCAGCTGTGTGAAGTGGTCACACACATGTTCAACCTGAGCCTTCGACTGGAGCAGGTCCCCATCCTGTGGAAGACCTCCTGTGTGGTTCCAGTCCCCAAAACATCACATCCCAGGGATCCAGACCACTACAGACCAGTCGCCTTGACCTCCCACGTGATGAAGACTATGGAGAGACTCATCCTCACCCATCTACGTTCAGTGGTGAGCCCAGAAATAGACCCACTTCAATTTGCATATAAACCAAACATGGGGGTGGAGGGCGCCCTCATCTACCTGCAGCACCGGGCTCTGAATCACCTCAAGATGCAAAAAAACACTGTGAGGATCATGTTCTTCGACTTCTCCAGTGCCTTCAACACCATCCAACTGTGTCTACTGCAGCAGAAGATGAGGGGTGCAGGAGTGGACGACAGGTCACAGTACGTGAGGCTGCACAACTGTACGTCTGAGGTGGTTGTGCAGTACTGGAGCTCCGCAGGGTACAGTGCTCTCACCCTTTCTCTTCACCTTCTACACCTCGGACTTCACCTACAACACCAGCAGCTGTCACCTCCAGAAGTTCTCTGATGACTCGGCCATCGTCGGCTGTGTGTCTGAGGGGGACGACCAGGAGTACAGGTCAGTCATCATGGACTTTGTGGACTGGTGTGAGCGTAACCACCTTCGCTTGAACACCAGTAAAACAAAGGAAATGGTGATTGACTTCCAGAGAAACACTCCTCCTCACTCACCAGTAAACATCCAGGGAGCAGACATTGAGGTGGTGGACACCTTTAAGTACCTGGGTGTTCACCTCAACAGTAAACTGAACTGGTCCCACAACACAGATGCTCTGTATAAGAAGGGCCAACGCCGCCTCCATCTCATGAGGAGGCTGAGGTCCTTCGGAGTTAACTCCCAGCTGCTAAAATCCTTTTATCACTCTGTTGTTGGCTCTGTTATTCATTCTGCTGTGGTCTGCTGGGGTGTAGGCAGCTCTGACCGAGATAGGAAGAGACTGAACAAGCTAGCTACCAAAGCTAGCTCGGTTCTGGGCTGCCCGCTGGATTCTGTTGAGGAGACGTGTGAAAGGAGGATGCTGGGGAAGATGGCCTCCATCTTAAGAAACCCCTCCCACCCACTGCACTCCACTGTGGAGGTCATGGACAGCTCCTCCAGAGGTAGACTGAGACATCCCAGATGTAAAACTGAGCGCTATCGCAGATCCTTCATCCCCTCTGCTGTAAGAGTGTAGAACTCCTCAGTTTAAGCTGTGCTGGTATCATCCTGGTACACAATAACACCAATGCAATATTCATGTGTTCTATACTTGTGCAATACCGGATTCACATTGTTGTCTGTGTCTCTTACAGTATGCTGCATAGTGTTGGTACCAAGTTTGTTTTTATCTTTTATTTGTGGTTTTTTAGTGATCTAAGATTACAATACTAGATTACTGCCTATGTGTATATACATGTATCCTTGTTTTTATCTTCTTCTAATTACCTTTTGAGTGATGGTGCTGCTGGGACAAGTGAATTTCCCCACTGAGGGATCAATAAAGTCTATTCTATTCTATTCTATTCTATTCTATTCTATTCTATTCTACCAAGCTTGGAAACATGAAAATCATCACCAAGCTCTTTCATAAGACACTGTGGTGGCAGTATTACACTGATTTTCCGGCATGGTGTGTCTTATGAGAACGACTTGTGTATCCTTCAAAGGGACGCTGATGTTTCAGGCTGAACCGTCTACCTGATGAAGAGCACTGCAGCTTCATCACACAAATTAAACCTCCACAGATTCTGACTCCTGGATGATGCACGTCACACACTATCCGTGTATTTTGCCCTCTTTATCTTTATCTCTTTATCCGGTGGCCTAGTGGTAGAGTGTCCGCCCTGGGACTGGGAGATCGGGGTTTGATTCCCGGTCGGGTCATACCAAAGACTGATAAAAATGGGACCCAATGCCTCCTCGCTTGACACTCAGCATTAAGGGGTTGGATTGGGGGGTTAAACCACCAAATAAGTTCCCGAGCGCGGCCACAGCTGCAGCTCACCGCTCCCCACCATGGGGATGGGTCACATGCAGAGGACAATTTTCACCACACAGCAGTGTGTGTGACAAACTGATGGCTTTAATCTTTATTCTTTAAAGATGTTACAAAATAGGGGTCTGCTGTTTCTTTGAAAACAAATGAACAAACTACTAAAGGTTCTGATTGATGCACAGGTCCAATAGAACCCACCTATTCTCATCAAGGTCCACACTAACAGGTTGTTTCCAATCAGTGTTTGAGCTCACTGTTCTCTCACCAGGTCTGTTTCCATGGAAATGCTACCCAGAATGCATTGCATTTAGTAGGCAGCTCCCTGAGCCATTAGGAGCTTCAAGTCCAGAGAGTCCTTTGGTTCTTCACAATCAGCTGTTCGCAGATCTGGACCAGGACTGCATCAGACCTCAGGTTCTGGTCCAACTGGGTCCTCTACAAGCATCAGAGTACAGTTCAAACATCTGGTTTTCAGTCCAACAGAGCCAGAACTTGGGTCCAGATGGTTCTACAACAGTATTGGAATTAATTAGGAGTGACATGGGGACCGGTTCCGGGGTGCTGGGTCAGTACAGGGATCAGGGTTTGGAGACCAGGTCTTGATCCATCCTGCTGGAACCAGAACACTGGTTCTGTGACCAGAATCTAGCTGACCGCTTCCATTGGGCATACACTTCAGAACCGTTAAAGCCCACAAGAACATTAAAGAGCAGCTGCTGCAGTCTGAACCTTAGTGTAAAATTCACCCACTCACCTGTTCACCCACTCACCTGCGCTCCGAGTGAGACCTGGAGGACAGCATCACAGGTGTATTCTAATCAATCAGCTGAATCTGACACCCCCAGGTCAAAGGTCAGGATTCAGCTTTCAGTCAATTCACTTGAACTTTAATGCGTCTGTAACACAACCTGCCAGAACCGATCCGGTCGGGTTCGGTCCCGCTATTGAAGTGGGTTGTAAACCCGGTTCGGTTCGGTTCTGGCCTGGTCTGGTTTTATTTATGTTACGTTTTCATTTTCATATTTAACCATGAATCGGTTTCAGGATCAGCTCTGGTTCCGGTCCAAAGTTTGTTTTGCTTCTGTTGGACTTTTCCACGTGACGTCACCTGATACACGCGCACAGATAGGGAAGCGGCGTGTGTGTGTCCCGGTGCCGGTTACCTTGCAGGGGAACGGCAGCGTGGAGGCCACCTTCTCCATGGCCAGGTTCCGGATGCTCGGGCTCAGCGGGCCGCGGCAGGTCGGGCAGCAGCTCAGCTTCTGGCGGCACGGGTTACAGACCAGGTGACCCGCCTGGCACTGCAGGATGGGCGGCAGCACGTAGTCGAAGCACACCGGACACTCGAACAGCGCCGTGAGCTCCGGGGGCTGCCCGGGAAGGACTGCGGAGGGCAGCGATACGGCAGAGCCCGACCCGGCTACGGTCCCCACACCGGCGGCAGCTGCCGCTGCAGCGGCAACGGCGGCTGAAGCTGCTGCTCCCGGTCCACCGTGCTTTCCTCCGCCTGCTTTGCCGGCTCCGAGTCCTCCGGCTCCGGCAGAGGACGGACGGCTCATAGCTTCCAGCTGTGGTCCGGTTCGTGTGAACGGCCGAGCGGGCGGTACCGTCATTTACTATTTACAACCGGACGTCCCTCCGGGCCCGCGGACACAACATGGCGGCTGCTAGTTTGTATTAGTTAGTTTGGATCGCATTTAACGCGCTGCTATTGGCTGGATGTGCCCAGAGTGACAGCTCGCTCAGCCAATCAGAAGGAAGGAGTGTGTGGTTACATAATGTTGTTTAGAAGAGGAAGGGAGTTGTGTTTTTTTCTACTTGGTACCAACCGGACAGGTTCCGGAAGAAAAGGTGTTCAATACTAGAGACAAAAAATAAAAACAAGTAAAAAACCACTAAAGTTAAATTATTGTAATGACCCTCTTACGCTGTGTCTGATCTTTATTCTGAGTTACTGTTGGCCGTAACCAGGTCAACACCAGCAAGAACAAAAGTTTTTTTGTTTTTTTTTATTAACAGTATATGCTTATTACAATTTCTCGTGGAGACAACACATAATGAACATGCAAGGCATCCATAGTAACAATAAAAGAAAAAAACAAACATAAAAAGAGGCACTTATATCACAAAGTAAAAATGTGTTACAAGATCAAACACTTTTTTGCAGCAATATGACAAATGGCTTCTGCAGTTGCATTGGAATTTTTTATACGAATCAAAGTGGATAGGAACATACGGAATTAACAGTTCATATTTGGTAGTTGTTTTTTCCATTTGTTTTTGTGGATGTGGTATTTACCCATAATAATAATCATGTTAATTAACAGTGATTTATTTCCATTTAATTTAGAATTGTAAATAAGAATATCTTCATTTGTAAAACGTTCAAGTTCTCTGTTTTTATTTCTAAACCAACAATGAACTTCTTCCCAAAACGTACTACTAACAGGACAGCTGAAAAATAAGTGTTCTGTTCCTTCAGGACTTTCCTGACAGAATTCACAAGGATCAACTTCAAAACCAAATCTCCTCCTCAGTGTCTCTATTGATGGGTAGTAGTTGTTAGAATTTTAAATTGCATTTCTTTTACTTTGGGTGTTGTTGGCCATTTTAGAAATTTTAATTGTTTTTCTTCAATTATTGGATTTCCTAGTATTTTTAGTTTGATCTATCATAATCATGATAGATATATCTTTTAAAGGCTCCATTTAAAATTTATTTTCACATTTTCTGTCTGTGATGTTTAATACTCCTATTAATAAATTAGGAAGATTGGTTTGAACATTAGAGAAGAGAATTGTGTTTTTTTTTATCATTTGTATCAAAGACACTGGTATAGCCTTACATATTTTCTTATATTCCTTAAGAGAACATTGAATATTGTTAAATTTGTATTTAAATTTTGTAGTTGTAATATTTCACCATCTTTATCCATAATATTGTGTACAAAGATAATTCCTTGGTCAAACCACTGCTGGTTGAACAAATACTTTCTGTTTGAAACACTCGATTATTCCACAAGGTGGCACAATGTGGGGTAAAATTATGGGTAAATACCATCTTCCAATTATGCAATACTTGTTTATGAAATTCAGATAATTTAAAAGGCAATTTAGTGATTTCAAAGTCACATTTCAAAAGAAAGTTTAACCCACCAAACATATTGAAGACATTTTTTGGAATATGAAACCAAATTGACTGTCTCTATTAGAAATTCTTTCAACCACTTTATTTTAAATGTTCCCAACATTGGTTTAAAAATCTATGGAAACCTATGGAAGCCCATTTCTATGGAAGCCCATTTCCGCCACTCAGATAAAAAAAAAATATTATCTCATAATTTTGACTTAGCTAAGTCATAATAATGAGATCCTATCTCATAATTAGCCTTTCGCCGGCCCCGCCCCCAGAACGGCTATTGTCCAATCACACATAATAGCAACCGTTACTATCCAACAGCTCCAAACAAAATGATGAAGCTAAGCCTAATTTACTACTAAACATTAGCCTCGATAGTAGTCGTGTCTCCTTCGTTTCCCTTCAGAACCTCCTCATCAAGCTCAACCAGCAACAGCCAAGCATGAGTGCTCCCCCCGCCCGCGGCTGGGCGGAGGTCCGCCTTCCAGACTATCCAAGACCCTTTTAGATAAGACACACCATACCGGCGGCGGCAAATCAGCTTAATATTACCTCAACCGTGTGTCTTATAAACGCACATTAAGCCTTGGCGCAACAGAGGGTGGTGTCATGATCACGTGATGAATTAATGCCGAGCTCCGGCCAGGAACTAAAAATGAAAGTAAACACGGGCATAAAAAGTTTCATTTTATAAACAGACTCAGTTGAGATGATCAACTGAGCGATGCAGAGCGCCAGGAGCTTTTCTCCGTTAGAGCTGCCTGCAGCTCAGATCATCTGACAGCTGACATCTGACAGCTCACAGGGACACCGCATCGCCGCCACCGTTCCTCGGATCCACGTGTCCCCAGATGCCGGACCTTCTCCCAAACTCCCAACTCCTTGTTCCCTGCTACGCTTTGCTCAGCGGAGCCGACACTAATATATCCCTCCACTGCATACTGTAACCCTTTTGCCTCGATCTGGATGATATTGAGGAGGAATTGCTCCAAAAAATGTCGCTGACACGCATCTGTCTACTTCTTTCCATCGCGGAAATCTGCGTAGCTGCAGTATTTGATCCACTTATTGTCGGAGTTGGCAACAGTAACTAAGGGGGGCAGGGCTCGGCGACAGGTCAATTATGACTTAGTATCTCATTATTATGACTTAGCTATCTCATAATTATGAGATACTATCTCATTATTATGACTTAGCTATCTCATAATTATGACTTAGCTATCTAATTATTATGACTTAGCTGGGCTCCACGTACTTCCGTTATAGTGCTTCCGCATTTTTCAACCTCGGGTTGCGCTGAATGGTCAGAAAGGCTATTTTTACGCGTTTGCTGCAGGACCTCCCGTGAATAACGGTTATCTCATAATTATGACTTAGTATCTCATTATTATGACTTAGCTAACTCATTATTATGACTTAGCTATCTCATAATTATGACTTAGCTATTTCATAATTATGACTTAGTATCTCATAATTATGATTTAGCTATCTCATTATTATGACTTAGCTATCTCATTATTATGACTTAGCTATCTCATAATTATGACTTAGCTATCTCATAATTATGACTTAGTATCTCATAATTATGACTTAGCTATCTCATTATTATGACTTAGCTATCTCATTATTATGACTTAGCTATCTCATAATTATGACTTAGCTATCTCATAATTATGAGATACTATCTCATTATTATGACATAGCTATCTCATAATTATGAGATACTATAACATTATTATGACTTAGCTATCTCATAATTATGACTTAGCTATCTCATAATTATGACTTAACTATCTCATAATTATGACTTAGTATCTCATAATTATGACTTAGCTATCTCATTATTATGACTTAGCTAACTCATTATTATGACTTAGCTATCTCATAATTATGACTTAGCTATCTCATAATTATGACTTAGGGTCTCATAATTATGACTTAGCTATCTCATTATTATGACTTAGCTATCTCATAATTATGACTTAGCTATCTCATAATTATGAGATACTATCTCATTATTATGACATAGCTATCTCATAATTATGAGATACTATAACATTATTATGACTTAGCTATCTCATAATTATGACTTAGCTATCTCATAATTATGACTTAACTATCTCATAATTATGACTTAGTATCTCATAATTATGACTTAGCTATCTCATTATTATGACTTAGCTAACTCATTATTATGACTTAGCTATCTCATAATTATGACTTAGCTATCTCATAATTATGACTTAGGGTCTCATAATTATGACTTAGCTATCTCATTATTATGACTTAGCTATCTCATAATTATGACTTAGCTATCTCATAATTATGAGATACTATCTCATTATTATGACATAGCTATCTCATAATTATGAGATACTATCTCATTATGACTTAGCTATCTCATAATTATGACTTAGCTATCTCATAATTATGAGATACTATCTCATTATTATGAGATAGTATCTCATTATTATGACTTAGCTATCTCATAATAATGATATACTATCTTATTATTATGACTTAGCTATCTCATAATTATGACTTAGCTATCTCATAATTATGACTTAGCTATCTCATAATTATGAGATACTATCTCATTATTATGACTTAGCTATCTCATAATTATTATTAACATTCAATAGTTTCTGATCAATGTGCGAGCTTCTGAGTACTTAAAGATTGTTTTAAGTCTGTTTTAATGACTTGTACATATTATATATGAGAACAGTCCTTTGTTTTTATGTCTAGCTGTTTTATGTTATCTTTATCTGCATTTTTTTATCTTATCTGTTTTTTTATCTAACTATGTGTCTGTTGCTGCTGCCTCTTGGCCAGATCGTCGTTGTAAATGAGAATGAGTTCTCAATCGACTCATCTGGTTAAATAAAGGTTAAATAAAATAAAATAAATAATTATGACTTAGCGATCTCATTATTATGACTTAGCTGGGCTCCACGTACTTCCATTTTAGTGCTTCCGCATTTTTCAACCGGCAGCCGCAGCACACACAACCTCGGGTCGCGCTGAATGGTCAGAAAGGCTATTTTTACGCATTTCCTGCAGGACCTCCCGAGAATAACAGTTAACGATGTACGCCGAATTGTTCATGCTTCGTCCAAAACGCCAAAATCGACTATGGACAAAGCTTGTATTGTATGTGTCCAGCTATATACACAACAATGAAGGTAAGCTAGCAAACTTCTGCTCAGAGTTACTGAAGATGCTACATGCTAGCTGTCTACTAGCCAAAGGTAGCACAACTAGGAAACGTTTTGGGAGTGATAGGTTAGGGTCATGGGTGTTTTTTGTGTCTGAAATGAAATACCCTAACCTATATCCAGTAGGGCCGAGCTCAAATCGTGGCGGTGGCTGCCAGTCACGGACAGCCACGATAACAGCCAGCAGCAGCCGCGAACAGCCAGCTACAGCCGGCAACAGCCACCTCATTTCCGGCGGCAGTCACGGACAGCCACGATGACAGCCAGCAACAGCCAACTACAGCCACGTCATTTCCGGCGGCAGTCACTGACAGCCACAATAACAGCCAGCAGCAGCCAGCTACAGCCACGTCATTTCCGGCGGCAGTCACGGACAGCCACGATAACAGCCAGCAACAGCCAGCTACTGCCACGTCATTTCCGGCGGCAGTCACGGACAGCCACGATGACAGCCAGCAACAGCCAGCTACAGCCACGTCATTTCCGGCGGCAGTCACGAACAGCCACGACATTTAGACCAGAAATTGCTTGCAACCGGTTGATTGTTAATTTTTCCTAGAGTTTCTACTTTAATTCCCGTGTCAGCCTCGTTTTTTAACATCATTAAATCCGAAGTACTGATATTGAATATGAAGTCACACGTTTAGGCAACATAACCACATAATGACACAAATAAAACAAAAATAAACTCTCCTTGCAAGGTTGCAAACGTAGTCTGTGGTAATTCTAATTATGTAAATAAAATTGTTAAATTAAACTTAATAATAATAAAATCTCGTTGCAAATCTCGTGGCTGTCCGTGGCTGGCGTTGAAAATCCCGTGGCAGTCCATGACTGCCGCCGGAAATGACGTGGCAGTAGCTGGCTGTTGCTGGCTGTTATTGTCATAGACATAATAGTTGATGACAGCCAGCAGCAGCCAGCTACAGCCACCTCATTTCCGGCGGCAGTCACGGACAGCCACGATGACAGCCAGCAGCAGCCACCTACAGCTACGTCATTTCCGGCAGCAGTCACGGACAGCCACAATAACCATAGACGGTGGCTGTGTCCAAATCCAGGGATTGCATGCTTATGAGTACCCTTCCTCATTGGTCTCAGGAGAACGTGTTCTTCCGTGACCGCTTAGACCGGATGTTAACAGCTGTGAATGTGGACATTCTATCCTTAAATAAAAGTCCTGCCCCTACTCCTGTCACCTAGCAACTGCTTAAAGAAAATCTATAAAATATGGATGCACGATGCTGGATTATTCACGGTTAATTGTATAATGTATTTTATGATTTATGATTTACCAATTTTATGAACTGTAATGACGAACAAGAATTCAAAAACACATTACAGGCCTAATGACAATGGGAAACACCTAAAAACACAACCACTTCAGGCTTTTACTTTTTGTACAGTCAGATTTGAATAAACTAGTCGTACTGCTGCGTCTCCCGTTTCTACAGAAATCAATCCCGCAGTGCATCATGGGATTTATGGAGGTGAAGGAGACCGCGGAGACTACACCGCACCCGTTCTCAAAATCGAGGAAAAGAAGAACGCATTTCAAGACCGCATTCTGAGCATTCTTGGAATTTGGACGGTCTTCGACGCGGTGCTGTGACGTCACTGGTCTTAAAATCCGAACTCATGAGCACGCAATCCCTGGATTTGGACACAGCCACTGATAGACCCCTCGTGGCCGCTATTGCCTATGGGCGCTGACGAGCGGTGGCGCCGCCATCTTGGATCGGTCGCGCGCCCCCTCCCTTTGCAGAGACATTGAAGTGTCAGCATGTTAAATCAACCATAACTCCTTGAATACTGAACCGATTTTGATGCGTTTTTTTTCTCTGTAAACTACACACATGTAGCTCTGATACAGGACACATGTTTGAGCGTTTTTAATCATAATGGGTTTGCTGTGGGTACATATGGGATTCTTATCCACTGCCTAGTGACAAAACCTATAGAAAAAAAGATCAAACACATAAAAATCACAGTCAAACAATGAGAATCAAAATAATTCAAAAAGGACTATATACCAAGTGTGAGATCTATGGTAGGTATTTTAAAAAAACACACTATATATATTATAGAGAAGCAGAAAGTACTACTCAGCCGTTTTAATATATACAATATAATTCTTATAACAATTTAAATAAATGAGTGTTTCATATACATATAGTACCAATATAACTCAAAGAGAGGGTGAAAGAGACTAATAGTTAGAATAGTTAGCTAACATGCTGAAGAGTTTTGCTGTGCAGAACTTTTTTCTGGTTTTACCCTTTGAGGAGTTTTAGTTCATTATCAATAGAAATGCAGTTTTTAGGTTAAAGAAAGGTTCTAAGAAATCTTAAAGAAGAAGTAAACAGAATAGTAGTAATAACACAAGATGAATTAAGAAAATAGCATTGACCTCCTTTGTACAATATTGGTAGACACTAATCTGCAAATTGCTTGCTTTTGTTTTCTAGGTTTTCCCACAAAAGATGTGAGGAAGAAGTGTGAGGCTTCCTGCAGCTGATTTATTATGATTAGAACTGGACTGTGTCAGATGGAGTTTGTTTCATCTTCAGCTTCCTGGTTCTCCTTCAAACAGTAAGTGTATCATAAGGCCATCAGCATTCATAAATGTACATATCCTTTTATCAATCACAAGGCAGAGTGTAATACTTATCCNATTTGAAAATGAAATCTTAAATTCCATTTTCTTTATCTATTTCATTAAGTCACAGAATGAGCAGTGATGAAGAAGAAAATTAAAAAGCCATTTGGAAAATTGCTTATTTATTTTATTTGTGAGTCACATTTAGCAGTTGTATAGTGAAATGGAAAATGCATTTCTGCTAATGCATTTTCATTTTCAAATTTGACATTTCAAATTGAATTTTGTGACACTTTTGCTGGAGTGTTATTTGAAAATGAAATCTTAAATTCCATTTTCTTTATCTATTTCATTAAGTCACAGAATGAGCAGTGATGAAGAAGAAAATTAAAAAGCTGTTTGGAAAATTGCTTATTTATTTTATTTGTGAGTCACATTTAGCAGTTGTATAGTGAAATGGAAAATGCCTTTCTGCTAATGCTTAATAATTTTATTTTTTTTACACATATGCTTCCATAGTGTGAGGCTTCCTGCAGCTGATTTATTATGATTAGAACTGGGCTGTGTCAGATGGAGTTTGTTTCATCTTCAGCTTTCTGGTTCTCCTTCAAACAGTAAGTGTATCATAAGGCCATCAGCATTCATAAATGTACATATCCTTTTATCAGTCACAAGGCAGAGTGTAATACTTATCCTCCCTACATACCTTGTCTTGATAATATTTGTCACAAATTAATTTATTTTAATAAACGTCCTAAGAATCATGTCTAGGTGCCCCAGAGTTTTCACAGCACCAGAGGCCCCCTGATGTAAACTGAGAACCACAGGTGTGTACTATAAACAGTATATTATTGTCAAACATTATGCTTGTTTGTTTTAACCAGAAAAGTGCAGAACTACATCCAGAAGAGCCAAAGAGAGCCTGTCTGTGACCTCCCAAGATTCCCCAGAGACTCTAACCTCAGCCTGATGATGTGAGTATTTAAACATCATAACACTAACCCTAACCTAAACCAAAAGCGTATTCACACCATACCTCTAAAACCATGTTTTAGGGTATTTTGTCATTGTGATGCCCAGCCAAATGTCCCCACAATATGGAAATGTTCACGCTACACGCTTAAAATTTGTTCACTTCAGCATATAAAAACAAGTACCTCAGAGAAACTCTATTTTTGCCCCTCCCACTCCACACACAATACAAAGCAAATCTTAATGTTGTCCAATTTTTGAAAATTACTTATGCAAATATATTAAATATGTTTCTATTCCTTTACAGGAGGCTGTGATTGGTGGATGATGAGGCTGGGCTGGGCCAGAAAAACCAAACTAAACACAGATGTGTAGCTGTCATGCTGGATGCCACGGCCGTCAGACTTGATCTCATTGGTTAAGTCTGTGGTTCTGAAGAGAAGGCAGCACCACGTGGCCAAACTCACCTCTCTTGAACTGCAGAAGGGGAGCTTGTTGTTCTTCCCCAGAAGCAGTGTGAATAAAGGAGTCAGCTGCCCTCTGCCAGACATCTCCTTTCTGAAGGTGCAGGAGGCCTTCCACGGACTTGGTGCAGGCGAGGCTCACATGATCACAACCATGGCTGTCTCTGGTGATGTACCTCTGGTTGAGTCCAGGTCCGGTGCAGGAGGGAAGAGATAGTATCTCATAATTATGAGATAGCTAAGTCATAATAATGACTTAGTATCTCATAATAATGAGATAGCTAAGTCATAATTATGAGATAGCTAAGTCATAATTATGAGATACTATCTCATAATAATGAGATAGTATCTCATTATTATGAGATAGCTAAGTCATAATTCTGAGATACTATATCATAATAATGAGATAGCTAAGTCATAATAATGAGATAGTATCTCATAATTATGAGATAGCTAAGTCATAATTATGAGATAGCTAAGTCATAATTCTGAGATACTATATCATAATAATGAGATAGCTAAGTCATAATTATGAGATAATTAGCTATCTCATAATTATGAGATAGCTAAGTCATAATAATGAGATAGTATCTCATAATTATGAGATAGCTAAGTCATAATTATGAGATAGCTAAGTCATAATTCTGAGATACTATATCATAATAATGAGATAGCTAAGTCATAATTATGAGATAATTAGCTATCTCATAATTATGAGATAGCTAAGTCATAATAATGAGATAGCTAAGTCATAATTATGAGATAGCTAAGTCATAATTATGAGATAGCTAAGTCATAATTCTGAGATACTATATCATAATAATGAGATAGCTAAGTCATAATTATGAGATAATTAGCTATCTCATAATTATGAGATAGCTAAGTCATAATAATGAGATAGCTAAGTCATAATTATGAGATAGCTAAGTCATAATTATGAGATAGCTAAGTCATAATTCTGAGATACTATATCATAATAATGAGATAGCTAAGTCATAAT
>SSNS01000396.1:17500-19329 GCA_006937985.1 Aphyosemion australe | reverse complement strand
TTTGGTCACGCGGGCGTTATCTCACCGATAAGTGGTTTGGTCACGCGGGCGTTATCTCACCGATAACTGGTTTGGTCACGCGGGCGTTATCTCACCGATAACTGGTTTGGTCACGCGGGCGTTATCTCACCGATAACTGGTTTGGTCACGCGGGCGTTATCTCACCGATAACTGGTTTGGTCACGCGGGCGTTATCTAACCGATAACTGGTTTGGTCACGCGGGCGTTATCTCACCGATAACTGGTTTGGTCACGCGGGCGTTATCTCACCGATAACTGGTTTGGTCACGCGGGCGTTATCTCACCGATAACTGGTTTGGTCATGCGGGCGTTATCTCACTTGTTTCATTTGTTTGATTACAGGCCTGATTATAATTTAACAACCTTTTAAAATGCAGGAAATTGAAACGGCTTCACTAAACATTTTCCATTTTTCTTCTTCTTATTACTTTATTATTATTACTATTATTATTTTCTGCTGCTGCTAAAACTTCAAATCTTCTGAAACCTTCTGCTTATTCAGACATCACAGCTGGGGGGTTAAAGGATTATGGGTGGGATTAACAGATCAGCTGATCCGCAGGTTAATTAGGAGGAGACAAGGTTCTGAGTCCAAATGGAAGATTAGATAAATAAATCAGCTCCATGATTAACATCGGGTCAGTTCTGGAGAACGTCACAGGTACATTAGAGACTAGAGGTCAAAGGTCTGAAAGAAACTAAAGTTTAATCAGAGCCAGGACCAGAACCAGGACCAGGACCAGGTTAAACCAATAACACCAGAAACCCGAGGCTCAGACTGAATCTCAGGTATGGGTTGATGTGACTCACCTGACTTTAACAAGCCTAGTGCTGGTGGTTCTAGTCTGACTCAGAACCCACTAAACACACAGAACCGGGTCTAGGAGAGGGTTCGGGTCTGGGTCTCTGCTGTTTTGGTGGTTGATCTGATTGGAGTTTCTTCTCTCTGTAGTTTGTTTCTCGGCTCACGGTCGCTTCGCCCAGAAGCTGCTGAATGACCTGTTCTCCAACTACACCAACGCCCTGCGGCCGGTGGAGGACACCAACCACATCATCAACGTGACGCTGCAGATCACGCTCTCGCAGATCATCGACATGGTACCGGACCTCCCTGATGGTCCACATTCTGATGGTGGGAACTCTCTGATGATGACGTTTTTTGTTCCTTAAGGATGAGCGGAACCAGATCTTGACCACCTACTTGTGGATCCGCCAGGTGTGGATGGATGCCTACCTGACGTGGAGGAAGGAGGACTACGACGGGCTGGACACCATCCGGATTCCCAGCAGCTACGTCTGGAGGCCGGACATTGTCCTTTACAACAGGTACGCCACACTTCCAGACAGGTCAACTGGGTCATTCTGGTACCAACAATGCTCCTCCTCCTGTTTCACAGCGCTGACGATGAGTTCTCCAGTTCCATGGAGACCAACGTGGTCCTGCGTAACGATGGACAGGTCACATGGGACCAGCCAGCCATCACCAAAAGCTCTTGCTCCGTAGATGTGGCCTTCTTCCCCTTTGATGTGCAGCAGTGTCACCTGACCTTTGGCTCGTGGACTCACAACGGGTACCAGATGGACCTCATCAATGCTTTGGACAGCGCAGATCTGGCCGACTTTGTTCCTAATGTGGAGTGGGAGGTGAGAGCTAACCTTCTGAACAAGTCCTCCCTCTTGGGTCAAACCCTAACTGTCTAAATCCTTGTGGAACCAGGTTCTGGGCATGCCGGCCAAGAAGAACGTCCACTTGTACGGCTGCTGTTCAGATCCCTACCCAGACATCACCTTCACGCTTCACCTGAAGA